>JAVQJL010088146.1:0-43709 GCA_036024295.1 Nannoperca obscura | reverse complement strand
ATAGATAGATAGATAGATAGATAGATAGATAGATAGATAGATAGATAGATAGATAGATAGATAGATAGATAGATAGATAGATAGATAGATAGATAGATAGATAGATAGATAGATAGTTAACCGGATTGTTAAATAATATGAAGAATAAACGAAACAAAAGTGCTAAAAAAAAAAGTGCTTGGTATGAATCAAGACACAGATATGCATTTCTCATTAGAAAGATATGAAGTCATCTACAACAAAAAGAAAGAAAGAATAGAACATACTCTTATGCTTGATCTGGACTTTTTTATTTTTGAGGCTGATACATTATTGATGCTCTTTTATTTTGATATAAACATATAATTCCCACAATACCTCAAAAAACATTGTTGGCATTTTGGTACAGTGCTGCAATATCTTGTTGCCTTTCAGCCAATACATACACCCACACTGATACAGCTATGATAAACAAATATAAACCAATATATCGGCCTGGCTGGAATATATTTCATATTTTGTTATTTAGTTGTTTTTTTCCTTTTAAATTCTCATTTTTCATGTGACATCTCTACCACCAGCCTTTACACCATCACACATCTTTGTGATGAAGAGTAGGAGTTACTGGAACCATAAAGAGGAGGATACAGGAATCTGTACAGACTATCAAACACGCTGAGGAAGTCTTGTTGTGGTTACACTGTGAGGACGCCATCTAGTGGTAAACTGGAAATACAAAGAAGGGACAATAGTTGGGCTGATTTTGTTCGTGAAATAATAATTAAAAAAGAGAATTTAAGCCAGGTCAGCCAAATGTGTTGAGAAAATGACCCTGTGGTACATATCTTAAGAGTTGATATTCTATTAACAGATTGTATATTTTTTGGTCTTTTGAGCTAAACTCTTAAAGAAATCCTGTGTGGTTTTAGAGTCACAAAAAATGCAGTTTCAGATTATCTAGGATCAAGAGCAAAAATTAATTTGGATTTTGAAGTCAACTTGCAAAATACTGATGCAAAATATAAATCAGTTAAACAATATTTGCCCTGGCTTTATAAACCCAAATCTGTCTAGAACTAACTGTGATGCAGGTTTATCATATAGTATATAATATGTCGAAATAAGACAACACAAACAACACATTTCAGTTAAATTTTTAAATAACTTTATTCTGTAAGAATTCTCAAATGTGTTTTTTTAGAAATGCAAGGATGGTTTCTGTTTTTATACAATTCCTCTTTGAATAAAATACGATTCTTTTCCAAATTGCATTGGGTTGCTTTTAAAACGGACACCTGAAATTATCTATTTACAAAAGTAATCTGTTAACAATTCTATTAGAATTCATTTTGACAGTGTACTCGATCCTCCGTCTCCGCCGCCCTCTCAACAATCTCAAAATACTTTTATTCACTTTTAATTACAATGTTTTGCTAGGTACAAAATATGCTGTTTTACAATTTAAATCAAGTCTTTTTTTATTCCATCTTCATACCGCTGATAATGTAGGAGTATATACAGGGGGGAGGGGGGGACTGGTGTCATGTGATCTGATGAGGAGCCTCCAGCATCTCCATCAGGAAGGTGTCGATAGGCGTGTCCCCGATCAGCTTGAAGAAGAACAGGTGCTCCAGACACTTGAGGCCGATGGAGCGCAGTGCGGGCAGGCGGAGCAGCAGCTTGGCAAACCTGCAAAAAGGGATGGAAAGAATAAAAAAGAGCCATAATTTTCAAGAAAATCATTATCATGCTCGTCAAAATCTGTACAATTGTATAACATTTAACAAGAGACTAAGACTTAGTCAAGACTTACGTGACTTTAGTAACTAGTAGTCATGTTCTTGTTTCTTCATGTTCCTACAGTAGTTTTCTTAGTGCTATATTTCCATTTTAAAAGACTACATATACTCAAAGGTTTATTTGTTTTATTTATCTGTAAATTAGCTGTAGTTACTAGTTACTTTGTCAATCAAGATGAATGCAAACCATGCCAAAATAATGCACTTCTTTTGTGTTTATTATCAAATATTAATTTAGTTGGACCCAGTAAAACCTACAAGTTAAAGACCCTGCATACATTTGAATGCATCTGTAGTTTAACACTTCTCTTCCTGAAACGAAATGAGTACTTTTACATATTTTACTTACAATGATATTTATGTATTATATACTTTCATATTTTAACTAAAATTTTGAATCTAAGAATTTTTATTTTAATGCTTAATGTTTTTTTATGTTAGATTATGAATACATTTACCAAAGAATGATTTTAATCGTTTTTTCCTTTAGGGTAAGATTCAATTTCACCTCAGCATTAAATAAAAATAAATCAATTGCAACCATCTCCTATAAGCAATAAAACTACCGGCCTATATCCTTTTAAATATAATGCTGTAGCAAGTGTTTATGTTATGTAAGAGCTGTGCAGTAATGTAAAGCAATCTGCACTTTTCATTGCTATGTACAACCCAAAGCAGCCATAAAGCAATAGTGTTTGATATTGACTGATGCTGTAATGCATGTCCTACCTGCCAGGCTGGTCTGGGTATTTCTGTTTTGTGTACGACTCCAATGAGGCGTAAACTTTTTCCCTCAGCCCCTCAACCTCTGGAGAGTTTGAAAGACCTTTTGCATCTGAAACAAACACACACTTGCAGTCACGCCAAAATGTTACAATAATAAAACATTTAAATCCACAGTATCTGAAAGCCACAGTGTTTTTCCTGGGAAACACACATGGGCACATGTTGAAGTCCCTCCAGGCTGCCTTGATGGTATTAAATCCAGTATTATATACTCTGTGTCAAATAGATACAAATCTACCTTTTGCATCATTATACTACTTAATTCGGAAAACTGTGAGAGCAAATCAAAATCCAGAAAACTTCTCATCCAGGGCGGTGTTGCTGTCTAGCGTATTGCATAAGAGTGAACAGTGACTGGAGGGTAAACTGACCTGGGTTGAAGAGGACGATGGCTCGCAGGCAGCCGAGCTCTGTCTTATCCATCTGCATGTCTTTCATTTTGGATACTAACTCTGTCAGGACTCTGCAGAAGATCAAATGAATGATATTATAACGTTTTGACAGTAAAGGTTAATTTGTTACTTTTCGTTAGAATTACTCATGAAACATTTGCCAAATGATTTCCTACCCCAGGCCACAAAATGAGTATAATATATCTGCAGTGGTTCTTAACGATAGTAGACACCACTACCAACACACGACTGGCAACATCACAAGACTTTCTACATACAAGGGAAAATAAGTCTTGCTTTCAGGCCGTCTTACTATAACATTATTTAAAATTTTAGATTTTTGTTTGATATATAACCAGGAGGAGGTTGTAGCCAAGATATTACAGTAGCTCTTGTCTTATCTTTGAATGCTACCTACCTATCAAAGATGGAGCCCACTCCAGCGCTGTGGGCGCTGCTTCTGTGGACGTGGAGGCCCGTTGCCAAAAGGATGCCATCTTTTACCGTGACTGAGCGATGCGAGAATGAGGCGATAAGGAGCTCGTTCCAGCCTGGATGCAAAAAAACAAACAATTGTGATCTGTGTAATTTTATCCCATCCTTAAAGAACTTCTCAAGTTTGTGTAAATGATATATGATACAATTTCTGTGATTTGAAAGATCATTATTAGCTCTGCTGTGTGGTTTCTTTATTTCCTCGTTCAGGCCTGTGAGTAAAATCTCTCACCAGCAGAGAGCAGCGTTGGTGCGGCTGCAAACCACACTGTTGGGACTTGGCAAATAGTCCAGTTATATTTGGTTTCACTGCTCCATTAAACTAGATGGCAAAAATGTGTTGAGCAAATGTAAAAGACTTAAATAGATTGCCTGCCTGGAGATGAATAACAACCCTGAAGGAAATACTACACCACCATGAGGACAATGGGTTGTAGAAAGACCTGTTTACTGTGGTGACGAAATATTTGGAGTGTGTGTTTTTTTTAATTAATGTTGTGCATCTCCTCCATGCACATATAGATGTGTGCATATATCTTTTCTGCATGCATGGGATTCTGCTTATGTGTGTGTGTGTGTGTGTGTGTGTGTGTCTACCTGCTCGTAGTAGGATGACCTGGTCATCGAGGGGGAGTTCAGAGAAGTGTGGGATCCTTTTGGCCCACTCCACCAAGGTGAAGAGCTGCTTGTCTGCTGCTTGGCAGATATTGGTGACAGGGTCGTTGGTCTGGAGAGGGACAAACAGGAAGAATGCAATCACTACAGTCAATAATGGTCCTGGGAAGCTCCCTCAGTGACAGCTAAACTTGTCGAACAGCAGTTAGTGAGCAGGTGCAGCTGTGGCTATTTTGGGGTGCTTTGTAAACCAACAAGTCCCCAAAAAACATTATGAGCTTCGAGTGGTAGGATTTATTGCGGTGCTGTTGTACTGGATCACATGAGACTGTACAGGTATACCCAAATAACTGGTAATTTAGTGTCTACTAAACTTTCATTTACTGACATCTCAGAATAAGTGTTGGTTTCAGATCTTGGAACTGTTTGTATGATTCTCAAGTCAAATACTACAATAAATACTGCATGGTAACAAAACAAAAACAGATTTTACAGAAACTGTCAACAGCACATTATCACAACAGTATACTGACAATAACTTATAAATAGTACAGACAGCTATAGACAGTTATCAGTATAGATAATGAATGGATAGCTTATTGATCACAAAAAACATTGAATCAAGCAAGTTTGTTTCCTGACTTTAATTTCACTTGCCATATTCTATCATTCAGCTTCACCACAGCACAGAGCTTCTTTACTCAGCTGAGTACATATCTTTTTGACCATCAATGATAAGGCCAAGGAAATAAAGCAGCACATTTTTAGCTTACATTGGTTCCCCCATCTGTCAGGTCCTAAGTCAGCCTGATGATAAAAACAGTGATTTACAGTTTGTGGGTTTGGGCACATCAAGCTCCATGTCTGTAATTCTTACTGAGTTGCTGGGGCTGCCATCACTATACGTCTCTGTTTTGGGCTCCACCGCCAGCTCAGCATCTAGGATCTTGTCCACTGGCATTTCCTCATTGAAACTGCTGGTGGATTCCACCTCACTCTCCCCCCGCTCCTTCCCGCGCTGCCTCTCTTCCTGCACCGCTGCACACACACCCACACACACAAACACATACATTTGAGGTCAAACACCCCATGCTTATTTTCCTGGATTTGATCACAGTAAAAACCATAGTATCACTAATATTAACTCTGCCCTGGACAACATTAAAAGAGACGCTATATAGTTTAAATATGAGCAGACTAAAGATACAGAGAGTCTTACCACTTGAACTCAATAATAATTGATTTATTATCACAAAGAAAAGCAACAAAGACTCACAATAAAGAGGCTGCAACTAGGGAATGTTTGGTAATTTGCTTGATAAATGACAAACAAATTATCAAAATAGCTAATGCGCAAATAATGAATTGTACACTAATTGTTTCAGCTCTAAACTGAATATTTTCCTTACATGTACATTTGGCAGTTTCAAGTGGCTTCACTGATCATTTTAATATCTGCTTATTCTAGCACTTCACTGAAACTATACCGTGCTTAATAGAGTGAAATATTATATACATAATATACATTTGTATATATACTTTTTTTTCTTTGACTGCACCACAACCATCTTGACAAGTATTTCAAATACATTTCTGCAAAGGTGAACAAGATACTAGATACTAGTATCTTGAAGATACTAAAGAGCACAAGCCTACAGATCATGCCCAGAGCTGTCATTAAGCATCTCCCACATGCACACACACCTTCTCTCTTCATGCCCATGGCCAGGCACTTCTGGTAGCGACAGTATTGGCAGCGGTTTCGCTGGCGCTTGTCAATCAGGCACTCCTTGCTATCTCGACATGTGTAGGAAAGGTCTTTACGGACGGTCCTCTTGAAGAAGCCTTTGCATCCCTCGCAGCTATACACGCCGTAGTGCTTTCCTGTGGAGTTCACAACATCAGTACTGCTTTGAGCCAGTAATATGCCTCTATCTACGAGTACATGAAACATGTAAGATAACCAGATTGTAAAACTATAATACTAAAATACTGTTTGGGTACATATTTGGCATTACAATTAAAAGCACGTTGCCCCCTACTCCACAATGACAAACCCTTTGTAAATACAAAATACAGTCAACAATATATTAAATATCTTAGCAACAGCATGAGACTGCTAATTCTTGCTGATTGAGATGATAAAATGCTTTGAATGCTATGATTTAATTATTGCCTTGATGTAGTTATAATCCAAGATGTCTAAAGTGGGATTTTGTTTTTATAATTCTGGAATCAAGCTGAGCAACAACTTTCATTTATGTATTTATTTGTTTATTTAAGGGACAACACTGACCGTAAAAGCGGTTTCCCATGAACTGTACATGTGTATATAGCCAAAGCTAATTTCCAACACCAGTCTCTTACCTCCTTGTTACAAATTACAATTTATTTTTTACTTTCTCTAAGCACTGATAGAGTGAGCATAAGGACCATAGTCACTTGGTAAAAGAGTAAGTAAATCTGAGTGTTGTCTGTGATGAGCAACGTTATTGTCATGTAGGATTTGACCTAGAGGCAGCATGAACAGGTTTAATCATAGAGGCCCAAGAATTGAATCCTGGGGGACTCCGAGCCTTCTTTCACGATATGATCTGAACCAACTGGGGACTGTACCAGATAAGCCCACTCACTTTTCCAGTTTGTCAAGAAGTATTTCATGGTCCACAGTATAAAAGGCTGCACTCAAATCAAGCAGCACATAAACTAATGTTTTATCTGAGTCAGTCTTCAGACAAATATCCATTAACACCTTTATCAGTGCAGTCTAAGCGTGGTGATGTGGTATGAAGCCAAATTGAAATCTGTCCAAAAGGCTATTTACATCAAGAATGTTATTGAGTTGAATCAAAAACAGCTTTCTCAATCATTTTTCCAATAAAGGGAATATTAGAGATGGGTCTGTAATTATTCAGACAATTATTCAGGATCCAAGTTGCCTGTATTTAGGATGAGTTTAACAACTGCAGTTTTCAGTGATTTTGGAAAATGACAATTTTTAGCACATCCATTTCCAAGTGAACATTATTGAAAAAGCTGGTTGGCAGCGAGTCAAAACAGCAGATGGATGAATTAAGATGCTTTAGTACATCCTCCAGAGTTTTAGTATTGGTAGCATTGAATGTTGGCAGCCAAATGGCAGCAGGGGTCTGGTTTCATCGTTTGACATGGAGGAATTCATGGCCACTCAGATATATTTAATTTTTCTCTAAGAAGAACTCATTGTTGAGGGATTAGTTAGCTTCTCAATAGGCATGATACACTGTTGATGTTAGAGAAAAATACAAGGCATATTTTTTCAGAATTGTAAATATGAAGCCCTTATTTAGAGATGTTGTGGTGAATCTGAAGATTACTCTTTCTCCATTTGCGCTCAGCTTTCTTGCATTCTCTTTTCTGACATTCGAAAGTGCGTTTCTCCACTTAGCTTTCTGCTTGTCAAATATGGTCTTTACTATTTCAGGTGCAATGTGTCAGTAGCTTTAGTTTTACAGTCAAAATTATCAAAGAGCAAGTCAACATTGCACTTATAAACAAAATGCCTGACAAGTCACCTTGAAATCAATCTCTTTGTTATCTTTCCTTCAGTCATCTACGTGGTGATGTCTGCACTGAGTGAGTGTCTTCCCCATCCTCACCCTCTAACATTACCTGAGGATCGGTCCCCGCAAATGGAGCAGATGTGCTTTGACATTCCCCCGGGGCTCGTACACTGATAGTTGATGTTCCCCAGATTCTGTAGACCCGGCGGAGGCTTGATGTCCTCTGAGCTGCTAACACTGTTCATAGAATTCATCTGAGGATAACAGGAAGACAGAAGAGAGAACGGAGACAAAGAGTTGAAGCTGAGGTGGCCAGAACTGAACAAAACATTGCAGAAAAGGAAGCAGAGGGGAAGTAAGAGTGAAAAGTGTTAGGCCGTCTCATGGCACTCCCCCACCCCCCTCCTTTATTTTCTCCTCTTTTTGTCTTCCGCTCACCCATATTATTTTTTTTCTCCCCACCCACACACTTTATTGTGAAAGTGTCTCAGGGTGCAATCACATGCTTGGTTAGTGGGTGGGACCATGGCTTCTGTCTGAGGCTTGTCATACAGGTTTTTTAATGGTTGTTGACGGAGAGAGGTGTGTGAAAGGAGTCACGTGTCCAGAAAGTGCAGTTCTCAGACACAAACAGCAGAGGGAACTCATGTGTGGGGTCTTCCAATTTCTGAGAATCACTGTGTGTGTTTGAATGTGTTTTGAGACACTGAGACTTGAATTTAACCCACAGTTTGTTTCACAAGTCCAAATATTTGTTTTCATTAATTATCACCTTTCTATAATGGCATCCCACGTGAGTCCACAACAATTTAGAACTTAAATAAAGTGACTGATGCCATGAGACATGTCATATGTGACCTCAACGAGCCCCATGAGACATAAAGATGTGAACAGCCCACTGAGGTAAAATTAATTGACACTCCCCACCACGCAGTAGGTCTGATAAAAAAAATTTAAAATAATAAAAAGCCCAACTTCCTTTGACTTCTACATCTCTCTTTCTCTCTCTCTTGCTCCCTCTCTTTCTCACTCTTATCATCCTTGTTATATGATAAGAGTGCCCTTTGACCCTCTCCCACTGATGCATATTCGTGCTGCAGATTTTTGTTTGTTTAGTTGTTTATGTGCAAACATGGATACCCCAAGTAGACACAACAAGGTTGACCTATATATACCCTTCTGTCCTATATATTTGATGCTGCATGACATACAGGACATCCATCCCACAGTCACCTCAGGCTCTTCCTATCATTTATTTACAATGGGCACTCTCTTCTGAATATCCTTTAATGGCAGACTGAATCCAGGCCTGTGACCTTACAACAGAGGAGAGTATACGAGAGATATTTCTTTCTGCTTTTACTTTTCCTTGAGCTCACTAGTTCTCTACACCGACACCACCTTCTCCTGCTGAAGATGCCCCAAAGGCATGCCATTCAACACAGTTTTCACAAATAATTAATTTTAAACATGTATGGTTTGAATAAATAAGTCTTGTTGTGCATTCAAACTATCTTTAAGACACATGCCACTTTAGACAGACAACATACTGCTGTAGGAAAGGGCTACAAGCGCTGTATATGGATTATTGATGCAACATACATTCTTTATACAACACGTTATGAAGAACACACTTCATACATGTTAAAGTTTACTTGGGCCTTTAATGGGCTTGACGTTATATTTAACTAAGTATTTTGGGGTTTTGGATTACTGGTCAGACAAAACAGGCAGTTTGAACGTGTGGCATGGTGTTTCTTTTTTCAATACATAATGTAATACATCATTGTATATTAAATAGGAGCTTTGAATGTTTTCTCTTGCTATAGATTAGTTCACAACTAAATGCAGCATTAAAGTAGTCAAATTATCAAAAAATATTACAATTTTAAATGTAACTGTAATTTACAAAATAAGAAAATACTCATAAGGCCTTTAATGATTTATGATAAGAACAAAAAGATAGCAGAAAACATAAAAATCACCAGGATGGACGTAATATTGAATTTGCTTATGCGTCTGTAAGCCCAGCACTGCTCATGAACTCTCACAATGACCTGATGGCAGCTTGGTCACTGGCTGTTGGCGAGAAGGTTACGCCATACACTCATATCAACCCTGACAGTCCCTAAAGGCACAAATCCATACTGTGATTGAACCAATGCATATCATTGTCTGCTGTACACTGCAGCACTGGCCTCGATCCAGCCTCTAAAGCACTCCGTGTATGCATGTGTGTTTCTGTATGGGTGGCCAATCATCAAAGCACTGAGCCTTGTGGGGTTTGTAGTTTATTCAAGAGACCACTCAAAGAAAGCAACCCCCTCTCTGTCTTTCTCTGTTGTGCCAGACAGTGAAAAGCGCATTCTTATGGGTGTTTCTGTTAATTATTTATTCAGTCTAAAAGATACAACCTAACAGCTAAAGGAGCATGAACAACTTGGGTATAATAACAGAGATGGAATTATAAAAGAAGAGTACGGATAACAGAGAAAAGAGAGAGTGTGGTACAATAAAATGAGGAGAAATAGCAAGGGAAAGCAAAGAAATCCAGAGAAAATGTTCTTTCTCTCAGTAATCCTTTTAAGGGCTAATAGTTGGACTGTGTCTTAAGTCCCCTCGCATGACAGCAGTAACACAGAACTCAGGGATGACCTTAAGGGCGAGAAGTTAAAAGGTCAGTGGAAGGGTAGGGGAGAGAGAGTAAAGCCAAGGTATGCCAGCCAAACACATTGGATATGGCTAACCTTCAACCGCCCACTGTCGGAGATTCCTAAAATGAGAGCCACATGATCAACCAAAGACTGAACATGATAGTCTCACGCAGATGAATGTTCTGCTCTGTTGATTAAGTTGAGAGCTTAGGAGAGTGCAGCAATGAGTACATGGTTAGTGTTAAAGACTTTAAACACTTTTTCAAACCACCTTAATATTGCAGGTTTTCACTAACGAAACCAAGAGTGTGAATTACAACATTTTATCGCAACTGAAATGCACCAAACATCATAATCTGAAATAAACCTATTAATTGTGAGTGCAAAAGTATATTTTATTAAAGTAAAAAAGTTTGAATTAAAGTCCCTCTGAAAAAAATCCTTTTAAGACCATTGATGGTAGCCATCTGATGACCATCAAAACACCCACACATTTTCTCACCTGTGGACTACCGAGAGGTCCAAAGTTCATGCTGGGTGTGGACGGCAGCGATACAGAAGGTGAGCCCAGAGAAGATGTAATGACGGGGTAGGGCGAGGCCAGACCGTTCATTGGCGAGCCCAAGGTGGACATGGGGGACGGTAAGGGCCTGGAGGTGCTGATGACTGACGGGTGGCCCACCATGCCACCCATGTGAGAGGGGTGGGTGTGTACTGTGCTCATATGTCCTGTAGAGTCTGAAGGAGAAGGAAGAGTGTGTTAAAATAATTTACACTGAGTCAGCTGATTAGGTACACCTACACAATTATCCAATGCATCCATTATAACAAATCTTGTCCCTGTGAATCTTATAATTGACACATTATCACTGCATAAACGTGCTATGCTAGTTGCAAATGTGTTAGCTAAGAGTAGCTGATTTACACATCTAACAGATATGTAGCAAAAATAGCATTCATTTGGAGGCATGTTTCAGGCCACCTGACAAATACGCGACCAATATTCACTCTCCTTTTTACTGAGTTTTGATCCTTACCAACTTCTGAGGAAAATATGTCTCTTTAGCTGCTAAATGCTGCACTATGTTCACCAGCTAGTCGCTAACTTAATCTATCTGCTGTTTGGTTCTAGGCAGGTATCATTCAAACAGATGTCCGCTGTGGCTGGAGAGCAGTGAGAAAGAACCAAAACATTAAAGTGGTGAACTGTAAAACCAAAAAAATCTGAAAGACACCAAAATGCTCAGTAAAGCTGAAGAATGGAGTGCTAATTTTCTACAGATAGATTTAATATAACTGAATATATTGTTGATGAATATTGAGCATAGCAGCTTTAAGGTTGCACCAAAATATATAGTGTATTAATATATTGTATATCTGGGAATGACAGTATTGTACAAAAACGCATATGAATGGATTACACTAAGAATCTGAGAATACATCAGTGACTAACAGTGCAATATGTCTTTATGCAGTCAGTGTTGTGTAAATATGGCTTCACAGAGTGAAGCCCGTCTGACTTTGGTCACAAGGTGCTGACTTTGCTTTAGCATCCATTGATGTAAACTGACAGGCTGGCATTTACATAGATGACCTACTTAGAAAAGCTGTCAGTCATCTGGGTAACAGGGCGTGGTGTGTAATTTCATGCATGTGCTGTAGCTGTGAGGACATTCACTCATCATCAACACAAATTACAAAACACCAACATACACATACAGTATGTATATGTAAAGACCAATATGTACTTTACACATAGTTGAACGTACACAGCTTGTTGCGATGCAGACAGATGCAGTAAGCAGTGTTCCCTCTGGGTTAATGTCGATGACTCAAAGAAATGAATAAAACTGTTGTTGTTTTTTTGCAAAATGTTACTGATGAAGTGTGACATGCCACAATATGCACACACACATTTGGAATAATCTGAATGCTCAGAAAATTCAAAAGCTTCTGCTTGTGTTTCAGTGCCCCATCGCCCCAGCTATACACACACACATGCACACACACACACGCACACACACAGTGTGATACTGAGCCCGATGCCAGCGTTCTTAGTTAAATGTCACATTTCTCTGTGTGTGTATGTGTGTGTGTGTGTGTGTGTGTGTGTAAAGGTTGGCTATGGCACACAATGAACTGCACCTGTGTTTTGGTTTCTTAAAACATTCAGAGGTCAATTTTCTTCTTTTTCTACCTCAAGGCTTAACCAGTTGCCTAAGATCGCTGTTTTAAGGTGGGAGACATCTACATCAAGTCTCAAGTCCTCCATCATTGTGATTAACATAAAAATATATATATATATATTTTCAATCAAAGATGATTCTGTATGACTGGAAATATCTTTACTGATAGACAATAATGCAGTCTCTTAAAAATCCCATTTTATAATAACAAAGATTCATTGTTGCCACTCAAATCCCAAGAGAAGTGAGCTTGTTTTGTCTGGTTTCGAATTGCTCTGATTGGTGATCTGGTGATTACCTTACGTGAGTTAAACTGCAGTGTGAGTTCCCTATTTCTATTGCTCTGAAGCCTGAATGGGAGATGCTCCAGCTCTGCAGAGTTGTGTCTGAAGACTCCTTGTTTTAGGTTTGTTTTATGTAACACTCTCTTATCAAAGGTCCACTTCACCAATTCTCAAGCACAGCTTTATGTATTTGTCATCATTACCTATCCTTATTTGCATCATTAGAAAGGTATTTTTCCACGTTTCACAGTTTCAAAGTTTTAGCTGGTAACGAGAGCAATTATAACTCTCCTTTGTAGTTTGCATTTGGTTCTTTATTTGGATTTCACATCTATCCTGTTGTCATTCTTGGTTCTGTAATTGTTATTGCTCACAGTGTAACTGTTTCTTCATATGGAATACACAAATTAACACTACATTTTCTCATTTTATCACTGGCTGCCACAGAGACATCACTTATGTTTTCAAAGATGTGATTCTCTTTAAAACAAATAGTGTTTGGACGGTTCCTGCCTGTCATGTTTGTTAAAGTGACTTCAGTTTGCAGGCTTTTTCAATGAACTATTTGCTAAATACTTTGCAATTGTTTTGAAATGTTGCTCTGAAACGTTACCTCTGGCAGCGATTAAGCACACATTAGATTCTTCTCCACGGGATATGGGAAACACAGACTCTATTTAAAGGAAATGGAAACATTGAGTAATGCAAGACAGTTGCTTTCAGATTTCAAGGAATTGGGAAACAGAGAGGAATGTCACATCGTCTGCCTGGATGCAGCACTTTTTGCATGAAGACACACTCTGAAATACACAGCTGGCCATTCTCTCCCTCTCTGAATGCCAAGGAACAGATGTTGTGCAACTTCCTGTTTAGCACCGAGACTACAGCCCCCACCCCCTTTCTCACTCGCCCACTTTCTCCAACCCTCCATAAGTGAACCCTGGCAGGCAAATATGTATTGGAGCCTCCCTCTCGCTCCCACAGAGCTGACCGGATAAACGAAATATATCAAAGTGAAATAAAATTTTACTTGCATTAAAGCGCTACGGCCTGTAATGCAAAATGAATGTACTACCTAGACTTACATTCCACAATGGTGGTAGTGTATTCCCAACTTTTTGGAGTGCAGATTCATCTCAATAATGAGCTTATGTAATGGATGAGCACTGTACGGATTGTACTGTGTCTGATTTTGTGCACTGACCCCTCTCTTTATGTGCATGACAAATTCCCTTTGGGGCTCATAAAGATCTATTCTATTCTACAAGGGCTAAGTAGGAGATACAGTAACGGGGCTACCATCACTCCAACCAACAGTTTGCCAACATACTCTCGTAGACATCAAGACCAACAAGTAATCTGATTGCCCAGGCCAGATGTAAAAGATATCAAGATAAAGCTTGTTATATGTGATCTGAAACAATAAAAAGACAGATTGATGGGGTAGACAAGCAGCAACTTAAATGTTAATATTGTCAATATAATGCAGAAGAACAAGTATTGATCATTAAAAACTCACAACTCGACATTGTCTCTACACTTTCTCATTTTCTCATGAGCTTGAAATCATGACAAACAAGCAAGGCAACAACCCCAACCAGAACTCAAAATCACAGTTTATAATCAATAATGCACACACTTCAAAATGTCCGGGTGCTGGATTTTGAAATTTCTAATCAGAAGGCCAGAATTTGCTCTGGTCTCTTTATGCCGCTAGTAACTAGCAGACCAATAATGTGAAACTAACACTGAGGTAAATAGCCAGTTAATCGATTAGTTGAAAATGTATTGACAACAAATCATTCATCAACATTCTCTGGTTCCAGCTCTTCAAATGTAAGGATTCTCTGCTTTTCTGCCCGAGGTTTTATAGCATCGTAAATTTAAAAATCTTTGTATTTTGGACTGTTGGTTGGACAGGAGTCACTTTGTGACATCTGACTGCTCTGCCTTGATGAATTTTCTACAACATGACGTTACAACTGTCTAAAAACATAAACAGCATCTGTGAGACAAAACAAAAGATAACTGTATTTTGTCCAGACCTGAAAGTCTTTGTGGCTGCAGCACACTGAGGAGCACAAAAGCACATGGACAGTCAGCTGGTGGGATGCCTAAAAGGGAATGGCCGGCGAGCTGAGCATGCTTTGTGAAGGGAGTGTGTTTGTGTGTGTGTTTGTAAGGAGGCCAACATGTTCAGCAGAGGAAGCATAAATCGGCCCAGAGCAGCTCAAAGGGGCCTATCCTCGAATGACCCGCCTCAACCGGCTGTTCCATCTCCATTCTATGCAAATCACCTCTACACAAAGAAGCGTCTGGAATGTACAGGCCTATCACACGTTGCACAGAAGAGAAAGGTACATTAGCAAGCACTGTGTGGTTGTTCAAAGACAGCCTAAAATAACTCATCATAAGAAATGCGCAGAATTCACACTGATTTAGCTCCAGTGCTTCCTGTCAGTCTTTGTTGGAACCTATACTGTGCTGCAGCAATGCAAGCATCTATTTGAGAGCAAACAAACAGACAGAGCAGTGAAGGGCACCTTTGACCGCTGGCGCTGCAAAACAAAGGTCGCCTGTTGCCAAACTCCTGAACCAAGTTCAAAAGAGATCTAAAGCAGCCCATGGTTACACTGATCATTCCCAGAAATTACAAGACAGAGGGGATGTCAAACCCACAGAGTGAATCACCAACATAATGCCAGTAGACCATCAAAGTTTGATCTGAGTCAGGAGTGGACGACATCTTAAATCTACACTTCTGTCACAGTCACTTCAACAACAATAAATGTAGCAAATAGTATTTTTCAAATATATCATTGTATGACATTTTCTTTCATGAGGTGGCTCACCTGTGATGTGTTTGTCCTGATTAATTGTAGCATGACCAGTTAAATATTTTGGACAGAAGAGTGGACTGATTGGTTTGTTAGATGTTGTAGCTGTTTAAAGTCTAATGTTATAAGACTGAGACAAGTAAGATATATTAATATGAGACCATTATAACCATCATATATACAAAATAAACAAGGTTTACACATTAGTATAGGAACTGTATTTACTGTATATCTGTAGTCTTCCACAAACTACTATCTGTACACTGACACAAGTGGTACAAAGACATAACAGTACCACATACAATATTGGACCAAAATGTATTGCAAGACATACTGTTTCGATTAATTTACTGGTGACAGAAATGTATTTGCCAAATATGTCAGTAATTTATTATTTGTTTAAGTCATGTCTCTCTGTTTGATATCATTGTGGATTAAAGATTTTGGTTTTGGAATGTTGGTTGGACAAAATAAGCCATTTTAATTAGAAAATATGGGGTTGGCATTTTTTATTACTTCTTGGTATTGTTGAGACCAAACAGTAACAAATTAGCCAAAGAAATAATTGATGAATGAATCGATAAGGAAAATGATTGTTAGTTGTAGTGCCACAATGAACTATGATCAGAAAACTGCATGCATCACGCTTCATAAGAACCAGATAAATATTTTTCACTGTATACTCTCAAAAGGAGGAACATATAATTTGGTTGCAGCTGGTTAAAACATGATGCTTAAATCGATATGTAAACTAAATCACATCATCACCATCAAATAGCTGCTGTATGCTCTGAATGATCATTTCTGTACAGTGGGCCAACTACGTTTTATTCTAACATCTGCGGCAGCCAAGAGCTAAATCCACCAATACAACCACAAATGTATCACACTGATTTAGTGATCAACAGGTTTAAAGAAACATTACAGACCACAGACCCTTTAAATCCCTCACTGTTAATTACTGGGTAGTGGCAGGATGGAGCACTTCACTGTGTGGTAATTCAATAAACCCATGGCCCACTAACTAATAATATCTCCTGTCTGGAGAGCAGACCAACAGTAGGAGTGTATAATCGGGGGAGTGGGCAGTGAGGGATAAGTGACGGGGGTGGGAGCAACAGATCCACTCCTTAACAACAACACAGACCTCAATATCTATCAGATTAGCCGCTATGAAGATGGATCCTCAGCATGCGCATCAATCTGTTTAATACCTGCTTTGCTTTGTCTGCGTGTGTCTTGTATGTGTTTGTATATAACGACTGCATGCTCTCATGCTCATATTTGCAGCTGACAGCGCCCTATGACAGAGAGTAGAGCGAATCCTAAAGTAATCAGATGGACAGCCTGCGGAGTTCATTACATACAGCAGACATGTAATTAAGAAATCTCTTCACTGCCAATCCAGCTCATGAGCGCCAGCCACGAACCCTTGTCTGACACAGGCACTCCTCGTGTGCACACACACACTTGTCATCTTTCGCATGAAAAGCAAAAGAAGCCACAAATGTTTCACGCACACCAGCCCAAAATCACCACCCTTCAAACATTCATTTCTTTGCTAAATGAGGTTGATGTCTGATCAATTGTGTCAGTAAATCCTCTTATCCTCGGGTAAGTATCTGCAGCTCAGCAGGCCAGCTGTCAAGAAGGTGGGAGGCCGAGGAGGAGGGGACGGAGAGAGGGATAGAGCCAGATAGGAAGGAAGGGAGCAATGGATGGATGGATGGGTGGAAGGGAAGATGAGTGGATGGGGGAGGGCATTGTCCCGCTCCAAAACGGCTTCCCTCCCCAACGATCAAATGATCCCGCCACCACGCATGCCTAATCTCTCCGCCTGGCTGAAGATATTAGATGAATTGAGAAAAGCCCCTGCGTTTTTCTGCACATCTGTGATTCAGGAGATAAAAATGGTTATTGGTGAGAGAAAATAAGATATTCTCTACTCTTACATAAACAGTCAAAACCTGTTTCAGGGACACTTGTTCCACTGCCTTTTTGGAATTAAACAGCCAAAGTAAATATAGACCATATTATAAGTTGAACTTAATAATAAAAAAAAAAAAAAAGATGATATAGTTTAGTATCATTCCTCTCTAGCTGAAAACATCAAGAAATATAAAAATGTTTTTTCCACAAACGGCTGTGACAACACGAGACAACTGCTTGAGCTAGTGAACTTCTCTGACGCTCAGTTCTGCCCTGTAGTGAACTCACACACAATTTCCCTGAAAAGCAGATACATGAACTCTGCTCCCTTTCTTTCTACCCCCCACCCCCCCCCCCTTTCCCCGTAGTTCTCCTACAGCAAAGCTTCTTAAGAAAATGTCAGTTAAGCTAATGAACATAAAGTGCACATCATACTGTATTTCTTATATATGGGTCGTTGTTGCCGTGTGTCCACACATCCACAAACACTGCAGACTTGTGGGATGCTTTTTTACACAGAGGAACAATGATCGATGCAGAGGGCAGGGCTGAGACTGGGAAGAGATAAAGATTGTTTTGCAAGTGATAAAAAAAAGTTTGGAACTTAACCAACAAGAGATAACACAGGTCCGCTTACACAGACAGAACAGGCTGACCAAGCAGTCCTAGAAAACAAACAGACAGGCGGACTGAAAGGCCCAATGCAAACCGAAGCATTCAACTTTTTTGGCTCCGTCTGGTGAGGTAACTCAAATTAGCTCCTAGAGTATTCTTTCGTTGTTACAGAGGGCTAAGGAGAGATGGATATGTGCCATCAACACACTCACACACACACACACACACAGACACACACACACTATACACACTAACCCACTCATCTCATGCTGTGACCCAGTGAGTGTGACCAGGGTGACCTGACCTCTAGACCTCTGACCAGATCCTCGAAAGACAGCCTAACCACACAACCAGCTTAGTGGCTACAGTTAACTTGAGTCTTTGGGTAATGTGGCATCTGAAAAAGAAAGACAACACGTTCTACACGAACAAAGCAAAAAAAAAAGCAGAAATGTAAGACAGACCAAACTGGAGATAACAACAGGACAAACTGTAAATAATAAGAGCATTTCTACCTGTTGTTATACACATTTGGAAATGCAAAAAAAAAAAAGAAAATCAAGAAAATCCTGAAAGCTGGTGTATTAAAAAAATGCAGCAAAGTGCAATGGAAGCAGATGAGGTTGCTTAAATTAGTACAAGAAATAAACATTAATGCCATATTTCCATTATGTTTTCTACATGGTTTTCCATCGTTTGAGGTTTGACTGCAAAGGTTTAATGTTATCCAACTGGAGAATTAGTGCCACCAGCTGTTTATCTCGATGGACCTACTCACATAACAGTAGTGGATGGAAATGCGAATGAATTAGCATTTTTGGCACAGCAGTGCTTTAAGCTAAATGTCAAAGTCAGAATGTTAGCATGATCACAAACACAATGACATGTTGTGGGTGGGAATGTCATTTATTTGTGCAGGTATTTGGTGATAAACCAGAGTATTGAAGAAATTTAAATTTTGACCCGATGGTGCAGTTACAGGAAAAGTCAAGGCATCACCAAAGTTAACAAGATTCAACCTGAGGGGAACATGAACGCCTGTACATACTTGCTCGAATGTTTCAATCTTGACCGAAGTGGCAGACTGACCAACAGACCAACATTGCCATCCCTAGAGCCATGGCGTGAGCATGGCTAAAAAGGCCTTATAATGAGTGGGGTCATTTGCATGTTTTCCCCTTTAACTACAAACTGTATACTGAATGTCATGCTACTGCTTATCATCATCCAAAGCATATTTTAGATTTTAATTGATTTCTTACTTTTTACAACCATAATCTGAAAATCAACTCACAGAGACTCAAAATTAGCTTAAAATAGAACCAAATTATTTCCTTGTTTTTTGTCTCCCTGGATAATTTTTCTACTAACAATGCTTTTGAATTCTTGACTTTGACTTGACTTTTTGGCAGCAGTTCAAGTATCAAATCACTGCACATTTTATTTCCACATCATACTGGTATGGACTGAAACTAATGGCTGTCTGGATGGAACATAGAACATCAATATACAAACATATAATGTGCTTTAAAAGAGCTAGAGTTAATGTCACGTGTGAAAACATGCAATGTATTAAACCATTTTATAAACCAGCTGTTTTAACTAATTTTTCTTAAGATTTAATAGAGGCTCAAACATACCCTTTCCATCCATTTTTCCATCAACATTATTGGGAAGTAATGATGAGTATTGTGGTTTTAATCACAGCTGTCTAGACATCAGATATCCTCCACCCTCACTTCAACACAGACTTGCAAAATGAATGGACATCTACATGATTTCAGAGAGGAGGAACTACAGTTGTAAACACAAGTGTCACATGCTTCTCACAAGGACACTACAAAGACGAATCAGTGCTCTACTATCTAACACATGTACACACACACACACATACAGTGAGCCAGTGAATAGGCTGACTACAGTATGTGTGGAAGTGAGTTCACATCAACACCTCCCACACCTCTTCAAACACAGGAAGGAGGAAAAGAAAAATCTCTCATCAGAGCGAGTGTTGATAGAGGGATGCAGGGTGACAGACAGCAGACACAAACAGAGAGAGAAAGCAGGATGGAGAAGGCTAATAGGAAGGGACAAGTGTTGAGAGATAAACAGATAGTGAAGGACAAGGCAATGAGAGTTGGAAGCATCCTTTAAAGTTGAGTGGCATCCCTGCTGACAACATCTGAGACCTCAAGTGAGTCACAAGCTTTCAATTGTAAAGTGCAACAGCAAAGCCTTGTACTTGTCACAAGTTGTTCAAATGATCCAATGATTTTTAAGGCAGGAACTTATTGGAAGGCCAATAAGATCATGAAATATGGACTTCAAGACACAATTCCTAGCAAAAAATCCAACTCTTCGAACACTGCAATAAATGTATCACAGTGAGGATCACACATAATCCATATAGAAAAACCTCAAATGTAAATAATTTCCACAGATGAATTTGCACTGCTAGTTGTAGGTTTCTCCCTGGGAAACCTGTAACTAGCTGGGAAAAGAATTCAAAATAACTTGTTCAAAGAGGGCACAGGGATTAGAGGCATTAATGTAATGCATCTGTGCAGTGCTAGCTTTTAGTGCTCGAGCTTCACTTCTGCAAAAAATTACATGGCAACAGTGGTGCAGACAGGCAACATCTTCCACCACATACTATCCTAGGGCTGATCTGTGGATTTCCAACAAAACAAACAAACAAACACACACACCCACACACACACACAGACACACACACACACACACACACACACACACAAACAAACAAACAAACAAACAAACACAGGCAAGACAAAACCCTGCTACTCACAGTGGCCATAACCCATCTCCCTCCCAGGGCTGCCTCCTGTTGCAGGTGATGCCATGGGATGCCACATGCCTTCGGCTGCGGCGCTGGCAGGATAGCAATCACTCAGGACCAGGACTCAGACTCAAGTGTTGGCTCGCTGACAGACAAAAGAATGACGTGGATACTCCGAAAATCAATCACTTTTCAGGACAGAACAGGAACGATAGGGTCGACGTGGAAAGGGGCGGGGGTATTGAAGAGCAAAAGAGGTGGAGTCTACCGGCACCGGTTATAGGATTACCCAGATTATCCTTCCCCAGAGATCAATCCCACAGGAACTGTTTGCTGCCCGACTGCTGCACAGATCAGCTCTCCTACCACCCACTCATCTTCTCTCTCTCTCTCTCTCTCTCTCTCTCTCTCTCTCAGTGTTGGTAAAACTATCTGTACAGAAACACCTGTTATAGTGGCGTGTCTGGCATGGAGAGGGAGGGGGTGTCATGGTGGAAGGAGTCACACTTAAGAGTACAGTACAACCAGAAGTTTCCAATTACTCACTCTTAAAAGGGATCAAGAATGGAGAGCATGGGAAGACCGTATGACACTGATGTTCCTGTGGGCCACAGAGGATTTTATGTCAATGACATTTTATTTTGAAGATTTCCTCATATTGTTCTATTTTGCAGAACATTAGTCACAGACTCTCTATATAGTATGTAGATGGTATAAATGGGATGTGAGCATGGAGAAAGGAAGTGCCAATTAGTGGCCAGAGGCTAAATAATTCTCTCTTCTATATCTCCCTCAAAACATCTGTGATTCCCCTTAATGCCATGTAATAACTGTGCCAGCATGCATGCTTAACAGTACTGTTGTGTCATATAGAGTTGCCTGTGTGCACATTGTTAGTGTGTTTGTGTGTTTAACAAGTGCTATAGCATTCCAGGAAGTCAGGAATTGTCTCTTTCAGTGCTCTGGGATGGTCAAGCAAACACACAGCAAAGTGAAAGGCCAGATGCAAACACACAGGCCAAAAATATACCTTAAAGGCAATGAGGAACAATACATGACAAGGGAAAGCTAGGGAAAACTAAATAAACTACAAAACCTGTTCAGGGATGAATTCCATCTTTAGTCTGACCCTTGGAAGACTTCATCTATCATAACAGCCTTTCAAAGTTAGTAATGAAATGGTTTTAGTGAAACAAACAGCCTGCAAAAAGTAAGAGTTAGCTTGTTCACCAATGACAGAGCTAGAATGCATTCTTGGCCATGGAAGAATGTCATATCATTATCACCAGAAAATAGCCCCAGCCAATAAATGTGAAATTGGCACTGATTTTAGTCTGCAGCTGCTCCTTTTAATTTATCCTGCCACCCTATCAAATTTTCACCCGTTTCTACCTTTCAAGCTTTGAAAGACATTTGCGCCGAAAGACAGCGCTAAAAATTTGAGACGCCTTGCGCCATGTGTACATCTATTTTACTTACATGACTCCACAGGGTTTTCTTGTGCAGTGCACCTGCACGAGGCTGGATCAAATGTCTATACAGTGAAGGATAGCCACCAGTAACCAGATCCCCTCAGTGACAGTAACCTGGCAGGAGACTCAGCTGCCCGACACAAGAAGAAGGGGAGACAGAGAAGGAGAAAAGACACTTGCCTCTCTTTCAGTCTTAACAAATCCCGCAGGGAGAAGCTAAAATAACACAGTCCTTTCTTGAATGCATGCTGTGCTATAATAGTGTGTCATGGCCCACATAAAATACGCCAAATTAACCCTGAGAGCCACAATTAGCATTCATAGATGTATCATGGACTATGAAGACATTGGAGGAGGATAACGGGCAACCCTAAATTTAGGGTGCAATGGTATAATGATTAATATGAACTTTTAATAATCTAATTGCCATTTTATCATCAGTGTCATATATACTTGTGTCTACAAATTGTGAATCTTTTATGGGCTTGACTGAGAAACAGAGAAGTGATAAATCAGCCAGTTTGCGCCACTAAACTGACCTTGAGAGAAAACGTTTTCTCTTTATGTCCTCCTCTCTTTGCTAGCAGTGATTTTTGACAACAGAAAGGACACCACACTTTCTTACATTTGTAAGAAATGCAATGAGAAAGGGCAGAAAAGAGCAGAAAAATCATGTTTTTTTTCCAAACAGCAGCATGTGCATGTGTGTTGTAATAATGTGTACATGCTCACATATGTGGGTGTGAGATAGCAATAGCAAACTAAAATGACACTCAAAGTGCACTCAAAATAGCCAAGCGACGTTTCAGCATGTTCTTCATGTCTCTCAATGGAGAGGTTCAATGAGACCTAATGTACTTAGCTGTTACCTGTTGTTTGTGCTCCTGTGGGGCACACAGTGCCATGAAGAAATATTTGACTCAGTCAGACCAACTTCTACTGAGCCATAAATATCCGCTCATCCATCCCATTCCTATTAATGTATGGTATTAATGAGATATGTGGGGCTTAAATGTTCTTATCATGACTCTGGGTATAGGGCTGCAACAAATTATTGTTTTCCTTAATCTACTGATTAATTGTATGATGAAGTGTTTAGTCTATAAAATGTCAGAAAATAGTAAAACAAAATGCCCAACAACCCATGATGACATTTTCACATAGCTTTTTTGTGTTCAGCCAAACAGAAAACCTTCACATCTGAGAAGACAGAAACAAAGAATGTCTTTTTTATTTATTTACATTTTTTAAATAAATTATCAAAATGTAGTTGAACAGAGGGAAACATTGTACTCTTTAATTCACTTTTGACTATTTGACAGCTAGTAGTTGTTTTCACATTATAATTTTACATATAAAACCTATTGTCAGTTTATAAACTAATATTATTATAGATTAAACTACCAACAGTGTATGAACGAGTTAAAATTAGCACAAGCTCGACTACTTAAAGTACTGCTTACATGCTAATGAATCAATAATAATGACCTAAGAATATAATAATATTATTCTGGGCCAGATATTTTGATACTTTAAAGATATTTAGTTGCTAATACTTCCTTGCTTTTACTAAGTAAAATTTTGAATGCAGGGCTTTTAACATGTAATGGAGTATTTTTATAGTGTCATATTAAATTAAATGATCTGAACACTTCTTCCATATATTTAGCTATATTTATATTGATAAATTAATTAAAAGCAAACACTGACATGGACAGATGCTTAAGATCAGAGGGAAAATGTGTAATACATAATGGTCAGAGTTAGTGTGCAGCTGTGTGTGACATGTATGTTGTTACTGCACAATTATCAAAGAAATAGCTCTGTACATCTCATAACCTGACACCGCTGCAGATTGCAGACCTTTCAAGGTTCTCTGCTTGATTAAAGATGGAATTAAATCAAGGCTTTGACCTTCTTCACTAATGACTAATTACTGGCAATTAGCCCAGAGAATGGCCTCCTTACGCCCCTTCTTTTCCCTCATCCTGTTCTCACAATTAGCACCCACTCACACACAGCTGAGACAAGCAGACTCTTTTACACTGACACATAAATATACACACTTAATCAAAAGTGCCCAAGTATGAACTTATTGTTTGTGTTTGCGTCGGCATCGAGCCAGTGCAGGTCTCAAGCTACAGAATTCTTGAGCAAATACCTGCAGAGAGCCACACCCTCTACCTGTGTGGTTTATTTAACTCTGCAGGAGTGCGTGGGGAATTCTCTGCCATTAGAGAGCAGGTTTAATACTGCCGGGACTTCACAGTCAAATAGTACCACCCGCATTCTTTAAGTCACATGATGTCATGGTCACATTTTGCTGTACAATAAGCTTTGCATAAAGGAAGTCCACATATTTGCAGCTGTGACGTTAAGGCATGAGTGTGTGAATGTGTGTGTGTGTGCTGGGAGGTGAATCACTGACCCCTGGCAAGTGATGAGAGTTCACATCAACTAGGGTGACCTCTTTCTCCACCCCTTCCACTTCCCCATTATTTTGCTCCCTTCACTCTCTCGTCCTGTTCTTCTTTCTACCATGACTTCCCTGAACTGCGAGCTAAATATGTTCTCACTGTCAAAAGTAACGAGTGGGTGCTCGTCAGCGTGTCTAGAATCACTTCCACTGACAGAAGAAAAAATGCTGAAGTGCTGAGAGGGGAAAAATGCTGATGTTTCCTAAAGCCTGGGGCAGTCCTGTATCAAACTTGCTAAAACACAACATGTCTGGGAAATGCTGGGTGGATCGCGAAACAATCTGCACACAATCAATCTTTTAACTTCACACTGTTTTGCCTTGGCCGCACACTAATGACAGATTCCAAAGGAAGCAAATTAATTTAGAGTGATCGTCTCTCATTCAATGAAATGAGTGGTGTTCATGGCCCTGTTTTCGTGCTTGTTTTGGTGTGTGAGCTAAAATAAATCATAAATGATATCTGTGAGCCATGAAATAGACAAAACATAGACCAGCTCTTCCTTGAGATGATCTTCCAGAGGTTGAAGCCATCACTCAGAAACAGCTCAGTGGCTTTACTACCAACTACCAACTTTTATCATGTAAATGCACAAAGATTTAAGAACAGTACTCTTTTAGGGTTCAACTGATTCTGTTTCCGACCAGTACTTTTAGACTTCAGTTGTTGATTGCTGATATTTTTTTTGGTTTAAAGTTTAAAACCGAAAAATTACAAACATTCAGCGGGTAACCCAGATTGCAAGTCGCTGTGGTCTGGGAAAGCTGCAACAGCATTACTGTAGGACCATAACGGGACAAACAAAGCACGAAACACGAAACCAAGATCGATCAGATTCTTTGAGATGAGCAGTTTAAATGGTAACTCTCCATACCTTCTAACCAGCTGCATAAACCCTGAAATACACTGGGAATTGTTATGAGAAATGTATCAATTAAAACCAAAGTTACAAATTAATTATATAAGTGAAATGTTACAAAAACTGAAAAAAAGTTTTACAGACAGTTTCATGTAGCTGTAACCAGATAGTAACAGGCATACTGTATTACCAGGGGACACATACCCCATTGTATATATATAATAAAATATCAATAACAGCTGAAAACATCCTCACAACTATACACTGGTCTGATGCTGTCCTGATCTGCATAAATCTTAGGAAGCCACTACTGTCTGATCAGAGTAAGTCTTTAAAGACAGAGAAGAAGAAAGCCTCTGTAGCCCAGGGGGAACTGCTCTGTTACTTCTGTACACTGTGGGCTTCCCTCTACATGCTCTCACATCCAGATGTCTCTCTCTTTCCCCTGGGAGCCACATTCATTATGGAAACAATTTCCAGCCCCTCCAAATGGTGCCGAGATAACTGTGATAACATAAAGGGGCTGCACAATTTTGTCATCAAAGACTGGTTTTATTTGTTTCCTCGTAATGCCACACTATTATCTTTCATTCTCCCCACAAAAGACTTTTAGAGATTTCGAAGCAGATGGCACTTCTCTACCACAGTGGTTTGACAATGAGTGTATCTTTCAGGGAGAGAGAAGAAGAAGAAAAAACATCACATGATGAATGATGTATATAGTGTGTGACTCAGTGAAGCTGAAAAAAGCCTCACTCTCAAGATAGAGTCTAATTTAAAAAGGTTTAGCTCACAAAAACACAGGCCGGACACTCATTTGACAGGCCGCAGGTCGGATATGTCCACAGTATGTATTCCACATGTTGCAAACTCCAAACAAACAGGAAACAGAATCCATTTTCTCTGTGGATGTTAGGCTGTCACAAAAAAAACATGACAATAGAAAAAGCTGCTATCAGCTGGTTCAAGGGCAAAGTCAATGAGTCAGACCGGAGTTCTGAGCAAAATCATGTCAAGCTGTCATTCAGCTGCATATAGCCACAACGCTGACCAGGGCGGCTCGAACACTCTGCCCTGGTTTTAACCACTGAGTGCAAGTTTGTTTATCAGTAGAAATCCGCCATTCCTCGAGGCTGTTTCATGCCTCTATCACTCTGGGTCTGACGACCATCCCAGACCAATAAATTGTGGTTCTGTCTCAAACAGTTTAGCAAGAGACGCGCGACAAGCGCCATAAATTACATAAGCGCAATTAAAGTGCCAACCTCTGACCTTGCCTGACCGGCACAACAACGATCACCTGACTTTTGCATTGGCCGCAGCTTTCGTTTCAATTGGCACAGTAGCGAAACGATTATTAACAAAGAGAGAAGCACAATAACCGGATTCACAGACAGGAGTCGATGGTTAAAGTACGCGGACGCTTTCGCGCACAGCTCGCAGGCTGGAGAGAGAAGACGCCATGAAACAAACGCACTCTCCTCTAAGTCCAAACTAAACACAGCAGCTTCGCGACGAACACAACAGGCAGACTGGGCTCTAAATACATCGGCGAGGCGTACTTACTGAGGTGTAAATACGGATCATTACTGTCCATACTGTGCGAGTTGTTGCGTCGATTTCCTACAGTCGGTGCTGCTCCGCATCCCAGCGCATTCCTCTCCCAGCCCGACTCCACTCTGCAAGGCGGCTCTACACGGGGGCCCAGCGAGGGGGGGCGGCAATACGGGGCTTCTCCCAATGACAACAGTGGTCGATATCAAGCCCCAACACGATCATGACGAAACATCTCTCCTGCAGCGAGTCTGTGTGGCAATATTTTCACAGTAAAATGTTCCGTAATCAAGACAAGAAGAAAGGGAAAAGGCGGTGGTGCTTTTGAACACAGCCTGCCTTTTTTTTCTCCCCCAACCGCTTTTGTACATAGTCTGAAAAATCTCCCCCTGTGCTAAAAAAAACTGCAGCTATAGTCTAATAAGGAAATGTAAACATAGTATTGCTGCCAGGAGATATGACAACACATGGCAACCAATTGAGATACTATTATGTATCATAAGGCTGTATTTTCTGTTGTTCTGATTATTTTGAGCAGTCTATACAGCTGCATACACATCAGACACAGGTTGTAAATACCTACGTTTAATGCTTACCACAGTATTTAAACGTATTTGGGGTTTTTTGTAGTTTAACTTGCAAAAACAAATCTGCTTTGCAGTTCCCAAATCATCTTAGTTGATCTGTGTTATTGACTCTGTTTAAATATCTAACCGGGCATTGCTTAAAGTTGATCAAATCTATGACTTTATGCTTCTAAAATGTCAAATATAAAACAATGTTTTTAATCTCCTGCCGTCTTTCTCTGACGGGATCTCTCCAGTGTTTACCTATTGCAAGTGTGAGTCCTGGTCTGGGTACCCCCCGGAGTCCCCCCACACCCCTCTTCAGAGTGCGGGGTCATGTAGGGGTGAAGCTCCCGGTACCTCAGAAGGTTATTCAGGAGTCAAGCCGCACTGAGGCATTCACAGTCTTGAACTGCGGAGCGGGTAGACGCTCCGTCAACGCCGGGGCCGCTGACCACTCAGCGGGGCCATCGGGCTGCCCCGCTAATGGGACAAGCACCCCCGGCTCCACCGTCCTTGTAACAGCGACCCATAAAAGAGCACAGGAGGATGCTAACCAAGATGAATGGCATTTTTTCTCAGCTCATTCTACACTAATCAGAGCTTTTCATTTGTTATGGCCTCGCGCCAGCCCCTCCACCGCAGCCTCCATTAGAGCCACATAACGTATAAATTCATTAAAGTCAAAGAGGGACGTTAAAATGGCCATTTGTCAGATCTCTCTTTGTGTGTTCCTAATGGTGGCACATGGTTCAAGGCATTGAGATGATTTTGGTAGGGCTTCCCCCCCCTCTCCAGTGTATTAGGAGAGGAACGTGGGAACTGGGGAAACGTGTGCGTTTTCCCCTTTTCACGAAGGGCGGCAATTCGACATTTTTTAATATTCAAATGTTAACAGTTTATTGATTCATTTTTTTATTACTTTCTGAAAATAATGTCGCGATATCAGGAATCACTGCTGCCCAAAACGACCCTTTTATTTTGTAGGATCCTTTTTAATGTTTTGATGTTTTACATTTATTTAAATGTCTTTTGTCTTTGCCTAATTAGAGCAAAATGTTGTATTTTGGTGGCTATCCAATCCATCCATCAACTTCAGGTGCCCCCTCCCCTCCCTTACACACACACACATACAAACTCACAGTCAATAAAGCAACCCTTTGCACTAATCCCTTTGTATTCACACCACCATTCCCACCAAACAATGTCCTAAAGCCTAATCCTAAACCTAGCTCCACAAACCTGGGCCACCTGCTAGCAAGACTCAGTTTAGCCAAATACAAACCTGAGCAAAGAAAACGGCTGTTTAATGTCACCTTTAAAGAGCTCTTCACATGCATCCATACAAAGAGCACAACCACATTAAGGCATGATTGAAACACGCATGCTGCCAAACACACCAAATATTTTTTGACTCTCTCTCCCTTTTTGGCCCCCTTCCTCTATTTCAGTCCTTCCCTCTCTGTATCCGTCCTTCTCTGGCTTAAGGATGGAGGTTCTGGCTGCGTCGTCATGGGAGATAGCTTTCTCCATCTGCCTCTGCTGTCATTAGCCCATCTCCATCACGCTTTATCGGGGAGGGGGACCCCGCCACCCCCCACTCTCCTGGACCCTCTTCACGATTCTGACAACCCCTGCCCCCTGCTCCATACATAAGCCTGAGATGATAAGTGTTCTCATTCTTTGTGTCGGCTGGGATAAGACAATGCCACACAGCACTACAGAACATCATCCATCTCATAGGTCATCAATCTGGGACACAAAAGATGAAATGTAGCTCGAACTCCCTTTTGCAAAGGGGTTTCTCTTTGCTTAGAAGAAGCTCGCCCTCCACCTCTCTCGCTCCTTTTCACTGCTAGGTTAGTGGTTCACCAGCAAATTCTTCTGCCTTGCATGGCTACATGGGAGGGAAATAGTTAATACATGTCAACTATTTTATTTCTTAAAAACACCAGTGCATAATCGCAATTGCAAATTGAAAAGTATCCAGAAAATGATTTCAACCTCTACAGTGATGGACAAACTCTGTTTCAGTTCCTCTATGGAACACCTGATTGAAAACAGGCTGTTGATCCACTAAAGGTTCTTAAACTCACACACTAACAGGCCGCCTGCCAAATTTACATGAATTTGTTTGGTGGTAAATACTAATTAAATGCCCTGTGTCTAATAAACCTACCTTTTGTTTTTCCTCTTTTCTGCCTAATTAGGTTTACATTGTTTGATCACTAGCATGGGGCTTTTTGTCTTCGGCCATTGTCTGTGACAGCAGTGTCTTCATTTTATTTACATATACAATAACCCACTGAGATTCAAATGTTCTCTCTAAAGAGGCCAATAATCAATATTACAGACACTGAGAACACAACAGATTTTCTCAGAAATAACATCACAATCACAGAAATGGTCATTAATATGAGGCTTGACAATTTTATGACCATCAGTGAGTTTAATCCAATCTGCCATAATGTGATTTTTACTCATTAGTTGTTGAAAATGTAGTTATTGCAGACAGTTACTGCTCTTTATCCTGTAAACCTGTTCCAATCTTAACTTTTTGTGTTTTGCAGTAGCCAGAATTTGTGAGCAAAAGCAGATTTGTGTGTATGATAATTGGATTCTAGTGGACGCCAGTGTGCTGTTTTATCTCACTTCATTTCTACTCTATGATGTGCAGGTTATGTTTTATCACCCTTAGCCATCATGGCTAATGAGAGGCAAATAGTATAGCCACCAAAACGCTGTTTAAATTATTAAATTAGTTTCAGATTGGGGGATCTTGCTTTGTTCTATCTGTTTATTGTAACATGATAATTTGGTTCAAATAAAATATGGTAAATGGTATAGTAAATGTATAGTAATACTGTACCATTATTGATCTTAAAGTATTTATTTAAAAATATTGCAATAATACAATTTGTCAGTGTCATGCTAGGGTTATATTTTTATAGATTATAAATCTGCTTCATTACTCTAAGAATCTGATATATTGAAAATTGATTAACAGACCATTAAAATGGTCTTACTTCAGGCAAAAGATGAGACATATTGTAGCAGCTTCAACACTAACAGCAATGTCAACAAAGCCCTGCCAGCATTATCAGGTTAACCTGTTAATCTGCTGTCCATGTCTGGGTCTGAGGGGCTTTACGCACAATCAATATGATGAGCCCTGAACTGCCCATAGACTAAAGACACTGTCCATGCCATTACCACACCACTCCAATCAGACACGGTTGCATTATCATTACCATCAGGATATGTGATGTAGGCAGACATATGGCTTATATTTTAAGATCTGAGAAGAGTGTTTGACACTTTGACTTTGAAGTATGAGGCATGCATATTCACACTGTGACATAGCACACAGCAGATACAATATACTGGTGATTTATGAAATAAGATTGCTTACATTAGCTGATTAGGTTTCATGTTATAGGTGAAGTACAGACTCCAGGCAGATGGTTGACCTCAATGTTAGTCTTTACCTTGCTGTAATAAGTTAAGACAGACTAGGGGCTTGTTCTTTCAGAATGGAGCTGAACCAATCCAGCAGGGAATCAACCAGACCACCCCAGGTTAATCTCACTACAACCGGAAATGCCCATGAGGGATTAGGACCAGCTATGGAGTTTTAGTACACAATGTCACTTACTACTGTGCCCCTGCCATTTAAAAATCACAAACAAAAATTTAACATCATATTTCTGTAACAGAACTAATATACACGTCTTTCTGATTAGTTGAGACCTGTTTACAGGTTGACTTTTAGGAATGCATGCAACATGAAACTGGCTGAAATGTTTGTCCAAATGTGTAAAATGCCATGTCTGTGTTTTCCATTTGTACAATGTTTACACTGCACGCTGGACTTATATGTGTCACCATCAGTCTCAGCAGTTCAAAAACATTTTGTCCTATGAGCACAGGCCCTCAAAAAACTGGATGAAATTATAGGTGCAGTGACATTTACATGCACTGATTCAAATGATTCATTTAATTCATCCAGATTCTTCCAGAACAAACCAAACACCTATATGCATTTATAAACAAGTATTCTGCAATGCGACAAAACAGAGATTATTTTTATATGGGGTTTTAATGACTCCCATAGAGTTTGGGGACATGCGAGAGGCAGATTTGAAAAAGAATGGTCAAAACTGATATCCTGACCTTTACATAGAAAAGAACTGGATCCTACTTCCTGTAATGCAACTTTGAAGTGTCTTTAAATAGACCCTCCTTGCCTGATTAACACCCATGTCTTTCAAACTACATGCCTAGTTTGTAATTCAGGGATTCCAGACAGAAGACATTATATAACTGTTTCCATGTGGATTATCCATAAATAATCTTTTTTTTGTTTGTTTTATGTCCATTTAATACTGTATCTGTATATCTGTCTTTCTTTTATCTATCTTTGAAAGCTTTTTAATTGTGTAACATAAATACATTTTACCCACTTACTTCCTTATAGAACTAGGGTTATGATGGATAACCATGATTCTGTTTCACAAAGGCTTTGTCCTCAAACAGGCTCTATATAAGCTAAAATGGGTTCAAAGCCAAATGATTGTACTGACACTAAAGTGACACTAAAGTAGAATTCACACCAAAATTGACACGTCAGCAGTATAAGCAATATGGAAGTGTCTACCCGTCCATCCATCCATTATGGCCATCACTGTCCTCAGAAAGATCTGTCGTTTCAGCACTTCGATGACTGTGGTACTGAAAGGACAGCAGGTATCCAAGCTATCTTCACCAGGCATCAACAACATCAGAAATATTACCACACCAGTCAGTCTATGCAATGGAAAAAAATGTTTTTTTAAGAAGGCTACATTAGAAATTTGTAAAAAATACAATTTATTTATGTGGCTCTGATAGCTCTCACATGACATGTGACATCAGGGTGTGAATGACGTGAAGAGGTTTAAATGCCCGGGATGAGTGGGTGTTAAAATCTCAACAACTATTGAAGTCCAGTGAAGAGTTTTAGTTTGACCTGACGTTGTACTAACTGGATGAACAGGAAGAATACACACAGAGTTTCAGCAGTCACCTGAATTGAAACATTGTGGGGTACTACAGAAAAGACTGTATAGTGAATGCCTATTGTGTGACTGTGTGTGTTGTTGTGTGTGTTGTGTGCCTTGTGATGGTCAAGACATGTTTGTCTCAAAGATATGTTTGAATTTTAACAAAGCAATCCAAACTGAAGGTCCACTTATTAGCTTTTTCCAGAGTTCCACTGGAACTCAAGGTCCACTTACTAATTTGACTTAGTTTCAAGAATATGCGCTTGTATGATAACACCGCCTCTCATTGTCACTTACAGTAGGCTTTAGGCCACAGTGATGTGTGTGAGCCCTTGATGAAACACACTAGCATTGTTCTTTGGCAAGATGAGTTGAATTCAAAGTTTTGATTCTGCCTGCATCTCTCAGATCAACAAGATACTCAAAATAACATTAACACATTCACTGTACAAATCCTGAAACATTTTTATAGTGGTTTAACATATCATCATCATCATCATCATCATCATCATCACTATCAAATATAAATCCAAGCATGCTGTATATACTGTATAAAGACATGTATACAGGCATATACTGAACATATCCACATACTAGTATATAACATAACTTACATTAATCATTCAATATTTATTGCATCATGTTGCACCCTTGCACTGTTGTATTCATGTTTATAATTTATAGAAAGCATTTGACTTGTATATAGACAATGCATGTTGTTGGTCATTGTTACTTCTTATATATATTCAAATTCCTTGTATGTGTGCCATAGACTGTATTTTGTGTACACATACTTGGCCAATAAAGCCTCAGATTCAGAAAAGGTTTGAATTGTAAATATAATATGGGGATTATGCAATTTAATTTAATTCAATTTCAATATTAAAGTACCTTGGTTTAATTAAGTGACACGTTATTCGTATAGCCCAATTACTTCCTCTCGATTCTGTCACGAACTCAGTGCCATTACAAACAGAGAGGTCAACTTGATGAAGAACACAAACCACTGTCTTACCCTGCTGCAGCGCCTGCTGTACGATCCTGCCGCCTTGTGGCATGGTTAGGCAGCACCGGTTTACAGTACATTTCTGACAGCACCCATGCGTTTTCTTTTTTCACACATTAAGTCCCTCGGTGGCACCCGTAGATCAACGGTAAAGACAGACGTGTATCTACGCGTCAGACGGGAAGTTTCCTACCAAACAGCAGCAAGATGAGCAGTCCTATGAACCATCGCTTGACCACCACTCGTTCGTCTGAGAGAATTAACTAAATGAATTCAAAAGAGGATGTCGTCCGACTTAACGTTAGACTTCGAAAATCGTCAACAATATCCTGCGATGGATAGTGAAACAGGCATCGGCATCGACCACGGAGAAGAGTGGGGTACGTGAAACGTCGGGTCACTAACACTTTCTAGAAAGTCACACACACAGAAGCGGAGACAGCTAACGGTATAGCTAGCGTTAACAGATATAACTAACAAAGATGCCTCTAAAATACAATTTGTGACAAGGTTGCCGTTTCGGAAACACTAGTACATACTACTTGTTGTTACTTGTGTGTTCATACGCTTCAAGCTAATGCAGTTAGCATTAGCTAGCTGTAGATGATGTGATGATGTAACCTGCAGAGCTCGGATGTAATGTAAATAATAACCAGCAATTTGACTGGAGACATTGCCCTTTCTACATACACTTTGATGGTCTCGACACATCACATACAGTACGATGCATACATTTTTTAGAAGGTTTGAAGTTTAATCTGGCCCAATTTATTATTATTTTTAACCTTGGACAATACCTTTTTAACAAAACTTTTAAACAGAGCAATGCTCTGAATAAACATTTTATTATACTACACGTACTGAAATAATATGCAGTATTTCAAAAGCTTTTGTACTTGTATTCTTTTAATATTCAAAGCTGTGATTGGTCTTTTACTTAAACTGCAATGGACTGATAGCAGTTGGACATGATGTTGACGATGTGCTGTATGCTTGTTGTTACACAGACATTAGCCTGTTTGATGAGCTGGACAACCTGGGAGATGCAGATGAGCTGCTTCAGGCCCTGGAGAATGCTGGCTATGTGAGTGACTTGTCCTCCAAATATGCAAATGGGCCATGTTTTACTGAAACAGAAAGTCATGCATGAAAAGTGTGCAACAGGAAACACATGAAATGTGCTCGTTAACAGAGCTAGAGGTGCAGGTGCATAATTAGCTAATATAGTAGCAAAGTAAGGTTTGTAAGGACACGCCATACAGGAATAGCAGCACCCCGCATACATACATTTTGTACATACATTTTGTGGGTGTCAGCCACACTGTAGGCAATAACAGGAATTCCAAGAGTTTTATTGACTGCTTCTTGAATACTTGAAGTTATCCACCTTCTGTATATAACATAACTGTTTGGTTTCCCAGGCCAGTGAGGGTCCAGACCTGGACTTTGATATCAACATACCGCTTTGGAATGAAGTGGACACAAGCAGCACCTGCACAGGTACAGCAACAAATGTTGACATCTGGGTGAACATGATTATCACATTTCAGCATGAAATAAGGGAAATCTGAGCTGAACTAAAAGACATCCATCTTTTTAATATTCATATGATGTAACCCATGTGATATTCTGTTGCAATTTGACAGAATATTCTCAGGTACGCTGTTGTTGATCTGATTTTGCATGCAGCTTTAAGCATAATATACCATTGATGACCCACTGTTGAGGAAATGGTTCTATACTTCTTGGAATTTGGGAATTATGATCAAACATATCCCGGATGACTTGCGTTTGTTCATTAAATGTTTACATTATCTTATTAAATAGGTGCGTATTTATGGGATATAGAAAGGGTGTTATACAGGGATAGTAAATTACATCCGTCTATGCTGATACGCCTACATATATGACACATTTGTCTGTGTCTTTGTCCTTGTGTGTCCAGATGGTGAGGTGAGCATGGACTCTCTGTCACCTGCCCACACTCTGAGCTCCGTCCCCTCCCCTGCCTCTGCGGAAGCCCGGCCCCCATACTCCTTACAAGTAAGTCACTGCTTTCAACTCTTTGTCCTTCTCAGTTTTAGGCATTTGACTCGCATTTCCAATGCAAATTTTACCATTAACGTTGGTCGTGAGTATTTGCATGATGTGCCCCTTTTGGTGCGGAGGTTTCATCCAGATGGTGTCCAAACACTGACAGCTGCTCATTGCGACGCACACACTTGAGAGACTTATTAACAAAAGCCTTAAACACCTTGTCACACTAATAATTTGCTGCCAGTCTGAACTGTGCCCCGCCCCATCGTTAAAGAAAAGGTGTTGACAACTTCAGCCACATTAGCATAATTTAGCAGGCAGATGTTTTCACAGTGTGTCAAAACAAGGACAAGGGTTACATCCCCAACTCCCCAACACCACCTGCACTCATTTGTCTGCTAACTGAATCATCCTGACTGAAACCAAGGACACAATTGGCTACTAGAGTTTTTAAATAAACCGTATATATACTGTAGCACATAGACTACGAGTGGCTTCAGGAAAAATTGACGTTCTCACCCTTGGAGTGGACAGGATAACATTCATATTTCATCAGACAGTGTTATCTACTTTCTTGTGAAGTTTGTTGATGGCTGATGCAACTGCAGGCAAGCATAATGATCTTAAGGGTACTCTCACATAATGTGCTGATTAGTATCCTGTTTGGATGACATAGCTTAACCCGTGTGCTACCTTGCCGGGTCATATTGACCCAGTGGCCCATTGTCTTAACCAAGTGTCTTCTCCACAGGGTAGCACAAGGGTTAATGCAGTCAGTGTTGAGTCCAAATAATTAAACCTTTGTAGGCATTTACTGTATTTCAGATGTAATTTTAGTAGTCGCTGAACTACAGCTGTGCTTTTGTTTATGAAAAAATGCCTATAAAAAAGAGGTCCACTAATTTGTAGACATGAGTCTTCTCTGCTCTCCCATCCAGGATGAGGCCCTGTCCCCTATGTCGCAGCTCTCTCCTGTGTCAGCCTGCTCAGACTCCAGTGGCTATTCTGCGGTCTCTCTCCCAGCAAGGAAAGCTCCAAAGAGGACCAGCCAGACCACACGAGGTGAGGCACCCTCCACCACCGCACATCTGCTCGCTCAGCTGTCATCTGCATTTGTGCACTTTGTCCAAAAACCAGGGGAAATTCTGCGCCACACTCTGGGTTTGCAGTATTCTGGGATGTTTTCAACCAAACGGAGAACAAAGTGATTTTTCATTAGAAAGGACATCAAATGATAGATTAAAAAATAAAACTGGCTTCTTAAAAATGCCCTGTAACTGTAAATATAAATGTCCTCACCTGAGCTTAGAGTCAGCCTCTCCTTGTATTTACATTAATCCTGTTTTCTTATCTCCCTCCTCCACCACCACCACCACACACACACACACACACACACACACACACACACACACACATACACACATACACATCCTCACCAGCTAAACAAGCTCAGCCAATCAAGAGGCCGATTCAGATTGGCCCAAAGATTTCCATCCAGCCAAAACCGCTGATTACAGCTGTGCCCATGGCTCAGGCCAAGACAATCATCATCCAGCCCCTGCAGACCGCTGTGCTGCCTATGGTCAAACCCGCTCCGGTCACCATCCAACCAGCGCCCCCTCCAGGTCAGAGCTCACACTGCAACACATGGAGACACATTGCCTCACATCACACTGTATTGCATCAGGCTGTTGCACTGGATATATTTGCAAGCAGTTGTTCTTTACTCAGTTTTTTGTAATTCCTTCATAATGTAGAGATGTCATGAGATTAGTAATCTTTGTCGTTTCTGATTAATTTGGTTGTCAGTCTTGCTTAGATCTTAATGTTATTGCAGTGTCTTTGCCAGCAGAGGGTGCTTTAACCTTAGTTTTAGCACATCAGTGATCTTTAGTCCTCACCATTCCATGCTACCCGATGGTCAAATAATAATAAGAAGTAAATCAGACATTAAGATGTTAGTTGTTTCCTTTTTGTATGCAAATGATGAACAAAGTTTGGGCTACATTTGAGAAAAAAAAAACACAAAAAAACCCAACAACATTGGGAATCAGCCATCGTGAATATACAATCAAGAAAGTTTGTTTTATAACCCACATTATAACCAAACACTATCGATGGCCTGCTACATTGATTTTGTGTGTTTAATGCATTTAAGTCATTATTATGTTGTTTTGTGGTTTACCCTGCCTGGTTTACCAATCTTGCCATCGCTGTGTGTTACATCATCAGCACCTAGGCCAATGTAAATACTTATGTCATTGTCTGGGTCCCAAGTGGGTGGAGTATCTGACCTCTCTCGACTTGAATTTCATCTTGGCTCTCCTGTCTGCCTGGTAATAGCCAGGATGGCAGATGGCTAGGGCCAAAGACATCCAAGTTTAGGACCTCAGATGGAAGTCGAGTCAGTGCTCAGTCTCTTTGGTTTAAAATAGCCGCAATATTCACAGCTGAGGAGTGAGCCCTAAGCATCAGGCAGATGGAAGAAAGAAGTGAGAGATATTTACTGATGAGTTCACATTTAATAGACTCTGACAAGCCTGTCATGTGTTTCCAAAGAACAAACAGGCTGACAGGTGTTCAAAGCTTTTTTTTTTCTTCACTTTCATCCTCATGAATTCTTCATACAGATGGTATTCTTGGGCAGAAGACACAGTGTTGGCACCACACACATTCATTAGCAGCACTGGCTATTACCTCTACATGATTAGCACTGACAGGTTGTTTAGTATTAAAGGTGAAGGTTGCTGGGTCAGTTTGAGGAATGGTTCCTGGCACAGTCTTACTGGGAAGGGTGGGCTACGCTTTAGGAGGCTCCTACATTAACAGGACATATATAAACTTGGACAATTCTGGGTTTGCATGTTTATGTGTGGTCACTCACACACCCCTCGGTTTGGAATGTGTAAGTTAAAGACCACAGGTCGAGATGGTAAACATCTTTTCCAACTGTACTTTAAATGCAGAGAATGCCGTTAAAGACAAGGGGTTAATGTAGGTCATCCAAGATGAGGGGTGTTCAAGCTGCTGAACTGTACCAGCTGCTTGAACCCCAACAACAGACTTCAACAACAGACTGATGCGGCTTCCAACTTGTACAGAATATTAGCTTGAAGGTTTTCTTATAGATGGCAAGACAATTATTGGATAGGAACATAAACACAAACATAATAACAAACTAACAGACACACACATAATCAGCGTCAGTGCTAATCAATGTTAATCATACAGTAAGATATGATTATAGTATAGTAAGACCTGTAATTTGAAAATGTATATGTGTGTGTTGTGTCTCTTTCTCAGGACATTCCATAGTGCTGTCTCAGCCAAGCCAGGTGCTACGGATCCAGACACCACAGGCCATCACCGGCAATGTGGTCACCATGCCAACGCTCAGACAGGACAGGACCGTCCCAGTCGCTGTTCCTCCAGTCTCTGTCACACTTCGAAGTCCTTCATCGGATGATGATGTGAGTCCGGTCCACACGTCACGGGGGTGGGAGGGCGGGTAGATGAGGAAGAGCACAGATTAGTTGGTGCTGCTGCCTTCGTTCTAAGGGTCATACCAAAAAGTTAAACACTGCATAGGGAATTAAATAAAAAAAATACAATTGGCACTAATAAAAAATAATAATAATAAAGTTCACATTCTTGATTGGTTAAGGTTGAGTAGTCAACAGTTTGGGATGGATATAGATTGCAGAGGTTGTAGTAGTAATACTACTTTGCTCCCTCCAACTTTCTATGTGATTACAGGTGTTGCAATTTATACATATTTCCATATATGTTGTCAAACAGCCACCTAACTGTAAAAATACAATTTGATCACGGGCCTCAAAATGGTTTCTTGCCGCTCAGTTTGCCTTGATTGGTTACACCCAACGTGGTCTCGAGGGGACTCCACCCTCATGCATTGAAAAAAATGGGAGATTATTTACTGAGAAATCAAGGCAAGTTCTTGAACACAGGCACATATATGAGGTTAAGTAGTGTCATATTCCCAAACCCTATAGGTTTAAATTGACATCTGATTGTGCAGATAAAATGTCAAACAAAATCTTTGACGTCCTTCTCAAACAATTTGCCTGAGCACATATGACTATAATTAATACCACAGTGATTCATCTGCTCTCAGTGGAATAGTACCTTTTTTTTTCTCTCTCATCTGTAGAACTCTTCACTCAAAAGCTCTTCTTTAATTTGCTGCCTAACTATGAATGTGTACAAGAAACTTATTAAAAGAGGCCTCTTTATAGGACTAAAACCTTCAAGAGCATCGACATGTGAGGACTTGCCTGTTTGCATGCAGCTGCATGCCTATGGGCCAACATAATATTATAATATATCATTTTAATAATTATACCTTTTTTAAATAATGATGGTGAATGTATTTGTCAACACTGAAGGAAAAGTTATTAGGCTGCATGAAACCTGTCAGTCTGTAAAGACACTTCTCTTCTTAAGAAAATAAATAACCAGAACATTTCTTGATTGGAAGCTAAAAATCAAGTTAAATGATTTTCACTCTCTAATGGAAAGGTACTTCCTGTTACTCGGTAAGAAAAAGAAACGCAGCAAGCTCATATTTGGTGATGCAATGTTTCAGATATGCAAACAGATTCATTGTAAATGTTACGTAAATCAATTTGTTCATGTAAACAGATTGATTTATTTGTTACTCTTGTTCTCTTTGATGGTGGTCAGGTGACAATAATTGGGCTTTATTGAAAAGATGCATGTTATGTAATTGTAGTTTAGACACGTGAGCGGTGTGATAGAAGGACATTGCTCTCCATGTGGATGGCAGAGGGTGGATTCCTCCGTGTGCTGCATTCAGGGGTGATGTCAGGACAGCTGCAGTGAACAGCAGACGCACACGCAAACATGCAAAGTCTCCTGATCTTCAGTATTTCTCCCTCACACTCATTTTCTCCTTGGTCTGTGTAATGACAGCAGTAAAGACATTCAGGGAATCTTAGAAGGTACTATTAAATGCAGCAGGGACTGCCCCAGAGATTTAAAAGTTAAAACAGAAAACTCTATTATAGTATGTTTTGTTTATGGTGCACGCTTGCGGTCTCTCAATAAAAGCTCCACATCTTTTGTGCATGCTGGTCTTGTATTGGGTGGGAGAGTCTGATCTTCTTTTAAAGACATGGGCCTGTTTGTTGGCCTGCGTTTCTGGTTCTCTTCTCTTTGTTGCTTGAATGAACTGCAAACACCACTTCTGCTAGTCTGAATTGTCAGCCTCCACTGCAAAGTCAGAGAGATAGCGTGACTTTCAGCAAATTCAGTGTTGTTTCAGGCTTCGGTCTACAGCACAACGGTTCTGGTTGGCTTGCTCATGTCTGACCTTTAGTGAGTTGAGAAACATGTTCTCACTCTGTCATCTCTTCTGTTTGTCTTGTATTTTTTTTCTTTTTTTGTGAGCAGAAGTAGTCTACATTCACAGTGTTGCTGCCCATAAGGGTCACTTTTTTTAATTAGAAAGAACCATATGTGTCACTTTTGTGGAATGTCCCCTTAATCATCTGCAGTGATTTCTGTGATGACACTGTGACGACCGCAGAAAATGGATCAAAATTTCAGCTATCATCTTAAAGGAATAATCACCCTGATGCATTACCCAAGAACCTGAAAATCATTAGTCATAACCTAATGTCACTATGTTTTATTTTACCAGTCTGCTCAATTTATATTGACGTTAACAATGTTTTCCATGAGTCTTTTTTAATGAGTAACCTCAACTGAAATTTCGGAAGTGGTTGTTGTTTTATGAATGATAACGGTTGACTTCTGGCTGTAAAAATAGTCGGCCCCTAAGTGGGCCTGAGAGGGATTATCTTGGGCATTATCAAGTCTGGAGAATCACTTTTGAGCCAGACCTCGAGAACAATGTAGAGGAATTCCAAAGCCCAGAGGCCAGAGCAAACACGCCTCTCAGCCATTTGTAAAGCTAAACCAAGTCAATAAAGTTTACAATAGGTGATTAAAGGGGAGGGACTCTACACATTTATTGTGAGGGGGAAAATAAGAGCTGAGACCTTCATTACATTCTCAAGAGAGAATAGTGGAAGATGTTTTAGTGAAGGTAGGAAAAATATACTTATGTTGCAGAATCTTGGTGTCATATCAGTTAGGTAATGATTTAAGATGATGATGGCCCCTCTAACCATAAGTGACAATTATGACTGTAATGGTAAAGGGTAAAAGTTTGCTAACATTAGCCACCACAAGCTACTGGTCGTAGACCACGGATGCACTTTGAATTGCATCCGTGTATGAAAGGTGCTATATAAATAAACTTGCCTTGCCTAAGGCTGTACAGTAGCAACACAACCCCTAAGTGTATTAAAGTGAGTAAGCGAATGCTTTAATGCTTAAAAACTCAGCTTTTCATTTTAAGAATAATAATGCGTTTTTGTGTGTGTGTGTGTTTTCATGTTTCACAAGCTACATAGTCTCGCTTAAATGGACTTCAGAGTTATTTCCGCAGCCCACCGAGACGCTCTTGAGCCGTGTCATGCTGTGTGAGTGTGTATGCTAGTGTTCGGACCCACTGCAGCTGCGTCCATCTCACTGTGGTTTGGCTGCAGCACAGTGGTGGACTTGGTGTGCTTGGGGATGTTTAAAATGCCTGTTAAAGACGGCATGCTTGTCTCAGGTGTTACTACACATCATATCTATAGTACGTCTGTGTGTGTCACTGGTCATGTTGTTTACAGTGCTGTGTTTTGGGCTGAAGTTGGCCTATATAAGCCAGGGCGTTAAACAGCTGTTAACGATTACATGCTTCAGACAGGTGTTGTGCAGGACGAAGCATTTGCGACAGCTGTAAACAGCCATCAGGGATTGGGTCACTGTAATGTAATGAGCTCTTACACACCCGGGGATTTAGCTGTGTGTGTGTGTGTGTGTGTGTGTATTCGTTCTAGACTGAAAAACAGTCCAGCCTGGAATTGCAGGCCTCAACAAATCATCGTGTCAGTAGGACTGGAGGATTTACAGGAGGGCACTCCAGGAAAGCAAGCATAGTGTGAGACTGGATGAAAAGGGCTCCCCTCTTCCGTTCAACACGGAAGATGATGCTTTTATGTGTTTAATGTTCTTTTGCATGAGTGTCTAGTTTGTAAATCGTATTCAGTTGAGTTAAAGAAAAAGAGAACTTGATAGGGAGTTTGTTTATAACCATTACAACTCTGAAACATGACATCAGTTTGTTTAGGATCCTTCTCTGTTGACTCACTGTCTGTTTTCAACATTTATACAGGGAGAACACATCATGGATGCTAGGGGTGGAACAATGTTGTATCTTGTTGTTTAATACAAGGCTCTTAATTGGGGGAAAAAAGCCATTGATTGGAACAGTTTACCGTATTGTGTGTTGAAACTTCCAGTTCTCTGGACTTTGAGCTCATGTTTTTGTCACCACATCTGGTTGGTTTTGTTATGTGCTTTTGTGTAATAGTATGCCGCAGGAAAACTACTGTAAATAATACATCACACAAAACTCCTTTGTTTTATTACAAACGAGACCCTGCTGGGATGTATCTTAAGCAAGCGGGCCTTTTGTGATTTATTTCATGCCAAAAAAAAATACCCGTTTTTTTTTTATCCATTAACATCACAGGTTGACAGTTATTTCACCTGTGGAACGAATGCCACGGTTATACACTACCGTTCAAAAGTTTGGGGTCACATTGAAATGTCCTTATTTTTGAAGGAAAAGCACTGTACTTTTCAATGAAGATGACTTTAAACTAGTCTTAACTTTAAAGAAATACAC
>JAVQJL010088143.1:0-17833 GCA_036024295.1 Nannoperca obscura | reverse complement strand
GGGGTGGAGGAGAACACTGGACTCTAATAGTGCAATAACTCTATCAAGCCTCTTGTGCAACTTAGGGTGCAATAACATTTATATCTTTATTTATATTCTACTGTTTATTATTCTTTTTTCAATAACTTTATTGAGCAGTGCAACTGTATCAAAAAGCAATTTCCCTTCTGGGATCAATAAAGTATTCTGATTCTGATTCTCATTAATTAGCTGTAGGTTTGTCACTAAATAACTGCCGGAGTCAGGGTGTGGCTGGAGTAAACTTCCACATCAAGGTAATAAACATTGTAATATTATTATTTCTTTTAAAGTAAAGAAGGAAAGCCTCAGATGTGTGCACTAATTTAATTGTGACATCTAGGTGAGATGCAGATTACACATCATTTTAGATTTCGTTGTCGGGAAGGGGCACATTAAATCCACTACTATCTAAAGAAGTAATAAAGAAAGCATATATATATATATATATATATATAGACTCTGAATTCTGTGATGCTGTACTTGAGCTAAATGCTATTATGTTCTCCATCTTAGTGTGTTAGTGTTAGCATGCTAGCATTTGTTAATCAGCAGCTAACACAAGGTACAGCCCTGAGGGCCAATCATCTGCATTGTCATGAGGCCGCAGGCAAAGTGTGGAGGAGAGACTGGCCAGACCAGATGGCTGATGGGAGTGCCACTAGTTTTGCAGGTATTTGGTCAGAAACCAAAGTATTAGACAAAATGAAATAGGATCACTAAAGTTAATAGGATACATTTTCTGGGATCCATGAATTATCTGTCCAAAGGTTTTTGCCAACCCATCCAATGTCAAACTATTTCACTGCATAAGTCACAACTTTCTCCTGCTGGTGGCGCTAGAGGAAACGTTAGGTGATCACCAGCGGCAACAGGATTCATCCCCTTGGAACAAGGAATGTCTGTGGAAAGTTTCATGGCAATCTATCCAGTAGATTTTGAGAGAGTCTGGAGCAAAGTGGTGGACTGACCACCATCAGTTTTTAGACCATCTCTAAAAACTGATGGTTTTACAAATAGTATCTATAGCAGATTTATATTCTGTTGATTAATCTGATCAATCATTTCAGCTCTAAACTGGATTGCTTTTGTGAAACTGAAGTTTAGCATCTCCTCTCACACACACACACACACACACACACCATCCAACCTCCCTCCTGTCTGCTGTATCAGCATTGTGTCTCTTCTCATCCACACACACACAACAGAAAACATCTGAGCCGCAGACAGCTGTCACTCATCCTTTCCAGCCTGTGACTTCAGAGGCCTGTCATCCTCTCAGGCACATTTCCCTCTTGGATCCTGGTCAAAAGCACATTTTTCTTCTTGTGTTTGAGAGCAGGGACATACCCCCCATTGATGCTCAGTATATCAGAGGAATGAGATGTCTCTGTTTCATAACATGTGAGCACCAAGCTAGGAGCTAGTTCAATTTTCTATCCCTGTGCCTCTGTGATCCCCTGAAGCTGTGCGAGACAGATTAGCAAAATTCATCTACTTCACAGAGTTTTGTTTTACCCACGGGCCCCAGGGTGGGAGATTACTTGTGAAATTAAACTTTTTTTATTTTATTTTAAAGTTTCATAGTTTCCCCTGCCGACAATGCCTTTGATGTTGGTGTTCAGTGATAACAGTTTGCTATCTTTAACCCAAATCCAATTTCTCTTATCGTCGTCATCATTTGCTCTCTGATTATCTCTGAGTCTCTCTTTTCCCAGTTCTCTCCTTCCTGATTTTCTGTTTATTGCATTGCAGTGTGTAAACAACGTGGATGGACTGGTGCAATATAAAAGTAATATCTGCTACACACACACACACACACACACACACACACACACACACATGCATGCAATATACAGCATGTGTGCTTGTTTGCTTCAGCAAGCGTCTTTGTCTCTCTCTCTTTTTTCCCCCACAAACAAGCCCATATGTGATCCTGGATGTGAGTTGGCATCACGCTGATTTGTGCAAACGCCTGGTTGTCATGGCAACGCAGCAGCTCCTTTCAATGTGAGTCTCCCATCCTTGACGTTTTTCTCTACATGTCCAGAACAGGAGGCAGTGGAACAACAAAGAAACAAACAAACATGGAAGATGTCGAGAATCAGTCAAAAAAAACCAGGAGAAATTTAAATGAGCTGCAGGCTCTCTGCTCTCTGTCTGTCACGATGGATTTCTGCATAACGCAAGAGCTTTGAAGATTAACTTAAAACAAGTGCACACACACACACACACACACACAGTACATATGACAAAAACTGTGTTCCCTGTGTGTGTGTGTGTGTGTGTTAGCTCTACCCAGAAGCACTTCCTCAAATCCCATTACACCCGTCCCCAGCTCCTCCTCGCCCACCACCCCAAAACATTGACAGGATCCAATCCCCACAGCTAAAACAGTTGGTATGGAAACGGATCAGTAAAGCTCCAAATCTCTCTTAATGACTCATTACCAGTGGCAGCCGCCCTTTAATGTCACTGCTTCCACGCTATAGCAGTAAGAAACACCATTACTTACCCAGATCGCTGCAGGGACGGGGAGGAATGTGTGAATGGGTTGGTGAGCACAGTGCTAATCATCCTGTTTGCCTGCACTCGCGCCTGTAATATTTTTATTTCCTCCCTCAGATTATCTGACTTCTTTTTACTTGCAGACCCATTATTGTGCTGCTTGAAGGTGCTTTTACTGCCACAGAGGGAACATGACTGGATAACTTGTTTTGCCTTTGAAACACATTCATTTTCTGAAAGGGAGATAAAATAACAGGAGCGTTAAAGGAGTGCACTGGTTCTCATCTTTTGTTTAGCAATTCACACCCGGTGAAATCCAGAATGAAATGGCAATACAGAATAAATCAAAGCAAAAATTCCCTGGCTATAAGTCTTGATAGGGGGGAAACACAAACAGAGCATTGATTCTGCAAGAAAAAAAGATCATAGCTATTTTATCACTCTGAGAAGCCGAATCCCTGCAGAGAGCTCTTGCTTCCTGCTCTGCCTCTTCTCTCATCTCGCTGACAGTCGCAAAACAGAGATGGAGAAATCAGGAGGATGGTGGAGGGTGGAGCACAACAAAAAGGGGAGACTACATGTGACATGAAAGGGCTGGAGCTAAGAGGCCTTAAAGGAAAAGCTTGTGATGTTATACCAGCTAATCCTTAACCTGGTTGAATAATTTGTCCTGGGGTATGCACAGCTTTGCTTTAAGCTAAATGCTAACGCTGATGTTTAGCAGGTTTTACTACGATCACGATCTTAGTTAAGTGCATTTGTTTTCTAACTTTTTCTGTCAAACCCTCTTTGGAAGCCGATAAAAGTTCAGAGGTTGACTCATCATCATCCTCTGGGGTCCAGAGCAGCGCGTCATTTATCACCAGCTGGCAGGATGTTGAGCAGAGAAAACATCCACCATGGAGAATTGTTTATCTGTCTGCGTCTGATAGTGAGACTGACATCTGACTGTGCACCCAATCAAATGCACCATTTTATCTGTACTGTGGATCAGCACTCTGTGGTATGTTAATCAATTTGATCATGTTAATTCTTTCAGTAAAAATAATTTAGAAATCATGTTTATTTCATATTACGTTCTTTCAGTGTGTTCCAATGAATAATGAACTACGAGTCTTCTTTCTTTCTTTGAATCAAAGGCAGGCTTTTATGTTGAGTATGTTGTGTTAAAAGGGAATTCACACCAAAATGTGAGACTACACTGCCACCAGCTGCTGGAAATAATGCAGCTTAGTCCTTTTCACTGCAATGGCCCTTTCAATGGAAAAGAATAATGGCACTATGTATTTCAGGCACAAGGCAAATGGTTTGCTTTTAGTTTGCTCCTGAAATGAAAGCAGCTCATCCTCCATCTCTGGAAGTCCCTGTCCCTGCCCACAGAGGTCCAGAGACCTCGACTAATCACAGTAACAACTTTCCCAACTCTGAAAGATGACTCAGCTGCTGACGTCCTACAGCCTCTCAGCCAGGAGTCAACTATCAGTTCTTTCAGAGGAAAAAGGAAGCAAGAGTGAAATGACATGCTTCTACTCTCTGGATGAGCTGTTTGTTTGCTGCTCTCTGACGTCCCTCTGCAGAGGAGACACACTCCCACTACATCCCCTCTCACTCTTAATGAGTCTGAACAATGGTGACCTACTGTCTGAGTCAACAGCCTCACTGAGATGCAGCCTGTCGAAGTGCCACCAGCTCCACAGAACAAGCCCTGAAGACTGAAAACAGACGCCGTTCTGTGAGATCACGAATCTGTACGTGCGTGGCTTGTTATTTATAGCAACTGAAGAAATAGTTTTATCAAGAGTGAACATACAAGCAGCCTGTCATTTGTCTCCCAAACCGTTTTCTCACTGCTATAGACATAGATGTATATTACTGTTGCAGCTTCCTGATGTTATTATACAATTCATATGTAAAATCCTAACGTTGACTGACCAAAGTACCTGGCCACTCCAGACTTAGGTACAATTTTGTGGTATTTGTACTTTACCTCACTACATTTGTTTCGGCAGCTATAGCTACTGCAGATAAAGATTTTATGTACAAAACATGTAAGCAACTTGTAGAAAATGATATTGATGGAACTATCCCGGATACAAAATACAATTAGCTCCACTTGGCCAAGCTACAACATTAAATGGATGCATGCACATTTATGTATCATCCATGCATATAATAATACAAAAACCTAATACATACAATATAACATTCCTCACATAGCGACTATTCTAGCACTTTTACTTGTAATACATTAAGTACAATTTGTTGATAATACTTATGTACTGTAAATTCATTTACTTAGAATTTTGAATTAACAACACATTAACAAACTAGTAGAGTGGCTAGCTTGGTTAGCAGTAAGCTGATCCTAAAACTATAGATCTATTATCTACAGATAATGATCCATCAAGGGGCATTTGGAGAGAAGATAGAAAATGTCAATATTTGCTCCATCTGACAGAATTGTGGATAACAAAGTCAGTTAAGCTCTGGAACTCTGCAAGTAGTGGTTGCTACCAGCAACAGACTGTCAACTGAAACCAACTGCTTGTGGCAGAATAAAAATACTCAAGTACTCGAATAACTGCACTTTATTACTTTCTATCTCTGTTTACAAGAATTGTTTTGCTAATCAAATGTGAATGTGGTTAGCAACTTAAAGTAAATGCTGGAGGTGGAAGGGATTTGTTTAATGAGAAGTCTATGACAGGTAGTATTTCCAACCACTTTGTATCACTAAACATCAAGATAAAAAGCTGTAAGTGTTTAAATATATATTTTTTATCATTAAACAACATTACAGTATTCTTGGTGGAGATATTCTCAGCAGCGTGTTTTGTCGCCTCCGTGCGGTCACGCGGACTCGAGGGGAGGAACCCACTCAGAGGCGCAGGTGTGGTGCACTGTCCGTCAAACCGACAGAGCAGGTCCCCGCCGGAAACTACGCAGTCTCATCTTCAAAATAAAAGCACAAACCTTTGTTTAAGGAACGAGCATTCATCACTAAACTACAAAAATACAAATATTGGAGCTGTTGGATTATATGTTGAGTTAAACTATATAGGTTGATAAAATAATGGTTCTTTTGAATTATGATGGACAATATATTTCCTTAAGAAAGGCTGAAGGAAATGTACCAGAAATAGAAAGCATGCCTGTTAAAGAAAAAGCATGTTCTTTCAAAAGCTTTGTGTTAGCCTAGATGCAGAAATACACAAATAAGGACCGTTATTATTATCTTGTTTAACGGCATTGATTTGTGTTTGATGACTTTTGAAATGTGTTTTTATATGACTGTTTTGCATGAATATTTGACTGCCATTCCTTTATTTTTTAAAGATCATCTTGGTTGTTTTCATGTCCTTTTCATGTCTTGTCTCTAAATAGATTAGAGTAGGAGTGGATGTCTTATTATTGCATTTCCCTTTCTTACAGTCAGTGGTGTGACGGTGTATGTGGGTGAACTGTGGCTTCTGACTTTTACTTTTGGTGACAAGTATCTGTGGCTAGTATTAGAAGGTATACAGTAAATCCACTTGTTCACAATAGTGCATAGACACTGTAGAGGCCTAACTCCATATACACACCACTAGGCTACGCCCTTTGTGTTGGTCTCTAGAAATGCTAAAAAAAAGAAATATAAACATGGAAATATTTGTTATTATTAACATTATGTCATTTTTCTGAGATACGTTAGTATCATAGAGCTTATTTTTGTATTTCCAGTAGTGATTTCGTTTGAATTGCTTGTGTAGTTGCATGAATAAATATAATATTTTTTGTTACATCTAAATAACCAAAATCATAAATTATAGAGTATGTGGTAGAATGTATATGGTTGAAAATTAGGTTGTTGTTGGGTGTAAATAAAAGTCTGCAATCACATTGAAATTCTTCACTTTTATTTTCGATCCAACGCATTTACATTCACGTTTTTACAACATTTGTTCACAATAGCATTCTTCAACGGGTCAATGAGCGCTCATTTCCTTCCCTCCTTCCAAGAGAAGCTGGCTGCAACAGGGTCCGCAAGCCTGCTTTTATTTTGAATTTTTAAACCGGAAAATTGTCTTCAGCACAGCAGATTCGTCAGCAGTTAGAAGTGCCTGTCTGTCTGCCTGCCTGCCTGCCTAGCTGTCTGTCCGTGGGTTCAGAGATGAGCTATCACACCGGTGCCGGCTGCAGGCGTGCAGACAGCGGATGCGGACTGAACCGTCTCTCACCGTTTCTTGAACTGTGTGTTTGTCATGTTTAAAAAGCGGACTCGTGCTCAGACGCACTGGTTTTAACCGTGAACATGTTGACAGATATGATTGTGGAGGAAGAATTTGAGATCAAGGAGGAGGAACCGTGGTACGACAAGCGAGACCTTGAACATGGTACAGTTCGTTTCCTTTCAGTCTTTGTCTGTAAAGCCTTAAAGATAAAGAACCGTATCGATCCTTTATTTAACTAACAGCAAAACCAGGGGCATTACAGCTGGAATACTGGAATATAGGTTATTTAATATATGGATCTCATTACAAACTCAATATTAAACCCTGCAGGTGCACACTGGGTTCAATTTGTAGGATTTCTGTGTGATTTTCTGAACCTGGAATACTTCTTATTTTTAGTCGGCATGTTTTATTTAGTCCAGTGGAGATGAAGCACGCTGTGGGCTGCAGGCAGCGGCACGAGTCCGCAGGACACAAGCATATGCGGCAAAGTGAAAAAACAGAAAAGGCCCGCCTGAAACTAAGAAGTGACTTTGTCTTTATTTTCATGCTTTTACACTAAAGCTCATGGGTTTGTGTGTGTGTGTGTGTGTGTGTGTGTGTGTGTGATGGTCCCTTCTTATGCTTCATATTCTCATCTTTACTATTTCTATTTGTTTTGTTTTTGGAATGTTGGATGACAGAGGGCAAATGATTAGTGAGTCAAGTAAATGAAAAGGAATTACCAGCAGTCCTGAGTCATAAAAAGACCTTGGATATTCAGTTTGTAAAGGTGGATAGACACATTTTAAAAAGGTGGGTTATTGGAACAAAACAAACCCTCACAAAGCTGCTTGGATGGTCTCCATGTGTCCATCAGTGAGACTAAGCTGAGCGCTGAATCAGTTGTTGTGGTTCCTCTGTCTGTCTCTCCTGCAGACCTGCAGCTGGCAGCCGAGCTGGGGAAGAGTCTTCTGGAGCGAAACAGGGAGCTGGAGCAAGGGCTGCAGCAGATGTACTCCACCAACCAGGAACAACTGCAGGAGATCGAGGTAAAGAGATGTCTGGCAGCTGCCTCACTTTGTGTCTTAATCCAAAATTCAATGTTGCCCTGAAAAGATCCTCCATTAGACCTGGATGTAAATGTCAAACTGTCAGTGAAGTAGCTGCTGTGTTCATGAAGCACACATTTCCTCTTAAATGCAGTATTAGATTTTAGCCTCACGGGTTTATATTGCATTACAAATGCTTCAAATTAGCCTAAAATAAAAATACAACATTCTGCAAGGACGTAATGCCCCCCTCACTTTTACAGTGTCAGTTTGATTTAAGACCTCTACTGTCCAACCACCAGAACTTTGGGAGTAGATCTGACTCTCACACCATTTCAGCTTTCATGCATTAGTGAGATATTCTCAGGCTTATTTGCCTCTGACTTTGCTTCTCAGGCAACATACAATCAGTTGAAGGTTGTCGGGGCTGTGTGAAGCCTGTGAGGACGACCTGCAGGCACTACTCAGGGCTGAAACTACGTCCACGAGCTCTGCAAATTTGGGTTTTAAAAAGCATTGAACTGTTTATATTTACAGATAATTCTCCTAAAAAAGGCTAGAACTGATCTCCAATCAACTTCTAGGTGATTATTGCAATAACAATTTAGTGTTTGTGGCTTTTTTGGTATACAAACTTTATGGAAAGCATGAAAACCACTTTTATCATAATGTATTATTTGTTAAATCAAACAAATGTATATTAAAGAAGAACATAAACAATTATATTACTTGTATATACTTTTGTTGTTGTTCTGAAACCAAACCTGTGCCCTTGCTGCATTAGTTCAAGGTCTTATTTCAAACTAAAACAACAGAAATTATATATTTAACTTTAGGTTTTGCAGATTTCCCATATTCCAGGCCTATAGTTTTCATTTCCTTGAGTAAAGTAAGGCACTAAATCCTTCCCTACATGTTGACATGCAGCATTAATCTCCTAATTCTCCTAAGACCTGTAGAGGATACTTGTTATGTCAGAGGTGAGATTCCAGCTCATGACCTATGTTGCAATTGATTACCCGCTTTACTGTCACTCTTTACTGGAGCGTATCTCATGAAGCAGAACTGCCGTGAACATAATCTTTACAAATAGAATGAACCTGTTCAACTTTGACATAATGTCACACACGTTACTCACTGACTTCTGATTGTTTATGTGTACCTGCTGATCGCGGGTTTGTTGTCACTGTGGAGGTGACGTTCAGTGTTTGTGTCTGTCTGTTGGTTTTTCCAGCAGGCAGATAAGATGACGAAAGGTTCAAAGAGTCCTGGCTGAGACGGCTCATAAGATAATACGATTTACTTAAAGAAGCCACTGATGGAGCTTTTAGAGAGTTACTGGGGGGAAAGCTCTTTACATTTCTTGGAGGTTGTACTGTTATTCCTTCTGCTGCAGGAAAAACGTATAATTAGCCACTAAAACATCAAATTAATAATAATAATAATAATAGGTGCCCTTATGAGCACCATTTTAATCATTAGAAACTGTTGACTGCTGGTAGTTTGACCTACTTTTTATTCATTTGTTTGAATTATCCACATATTTCATGTTTTACAGTTAAAACATTACATTTAACTATTGACAGATTAATCAGAAAAAGGAGGTTTAGGACATGATTTGATGACGCTGGACATCTGTCAATCCACAGTCGATCATACAGCATCTTACAACATTTAAAAGGACAAGTACAACTCAACTTTTCAAACCTCCAGAAATGTTTACCATGTTTTCTCTCACCTGCTGTACTAATTGTCATTTATTTAACGTTGTACAACAAACCACCGTCGCGCTCACTCTGGTCTAAACACTTTTTCTGTCTGTCCTTTAGTACCTGACGAAGCAGGTGGACCTCCTCAGGCAGGTCAATGACCAGCATGCTAAAGTGTACGAACAGCTGGACGTGTCGGCCCGAGAGCTGGAGCAGAGCAACCACAAACTGTTTCTGGACAACAGGACGGCCCAACAGAAGATCCAGGGGTGAGACGGGAGATGTGGATTGTCTGTTGGACTAAAGTTTCCCTCATCGGCTGCCTGACGGAGCTGTGTTTTCTCTGCGCAGGCTGACAGAAACGGTGGAGCAGCTGCAGACGCAGGTGGAGGAGCTGCAACATCAGGTGGAAGGCATGAAGTTGAGTCCTTCACAGCCTCACAATTGGCCAGCGCTCAGCACTCAGAGTGTTTCCTGTCTGAAAGAGCTGCAAAACACACTCAGGTATACTCTATGTGCATCATTAGTGCTGAAAGTCCATTAATCAATTAGTGGACAGACATAAAATTCATTATTTAAGTAATTTATCAAGCAAGAATGTCAAACATCCTCTGGTTTTAGATGTGTTTATATAAATTGAATTAACCCTTGTGCTACCTTGTGGAGAAGACACTGGGTCAAGACAATGGGCCACTGGGTCAATATGACCCGGCAAGGTAGCACAAGGGTTAAATGTCTTTGTTGGACTGTTTGTTGGGGAAAACAAGCAATTTAAAGGAATAGTTCAACATTTTGTGAAATGTGCCGAGAGTTAGATGAAAAGATTGATACCACTTTCATGTATGTACCCCAAATACGAAGCTACAACCAGGAGATGGTTAGCTTAGCATAGTCTAGCTTAGCTTAAAGACTGGAAACAGGGGAAAACAGCTAGTCTGCCAGGCGTTTCCTCCTGTTTCCAGTCTTTATGCTAAGCTAAGTTAACAGCTACTGAAAGGCATCTTCAATATGAGCACTACCCTTATCGTTTTAAACCAAATACCTGCTAATTAAGGGGCTGACCCCCACAGTTAACAACAACAACATCAACATACATAACAGGTAATGTTTAATGTAACCTAGTGGTTGTGGCAGGAAGTTATTCAGCTTGAATGTCTCTAGTTAATGTATTTTGATGGGAGGAGAGCTGAGAGGAGCCTAAAAAAGGGTTTTGCTATTAACTTACTTCTTACTCTGGTTAAAAGAAATCTTAATTTCATTGTCACTGATCAAGAAGCTCTTCTTAAGCTCCACTGAGGGAAGCAGCAAATCCTCCACTGAGTCCTCCTGGCTTTAGCCAGTGTGTAATCCTGTTAGGACCGCTCACTCAAAACATCCAGGTCAGATAGATGGAAGTCTCACTGATAAACTCCACAGGGAGACTCCAAACAGGTCTGAACTGAACTTGGCGTTGGTGGATGAGGTTGGAAGGAAGGAGGTCGAAGTCTGAGCTGGAGCGCACAAACACGTCTCAGTATCTCTCTGAGGCTGTGATTGATTCTTCAGCTGATTTCTAATCTGCTCTGTTCTACTGATAAGGTTTTGATTCCTCACTTAGTGCACTTTTCTTTGCCTGTCTGCTCTTTCTAAATCTAATTAAATCAATTAGACATAAGACAATTAGAAACATTATGTCTTATGTCACCATACTTAATATCCAAGACAAATAGATTTATAAAATAGCGAGACATTTACCAAAAGTAGTCATTTTCTGTCGATTTAAACATCACATTATGTCTCTACGTTGTTACGGTGAGTTTGAACTTTGCTCATGACCATTGGTACGTCATCATCATCTCTTTCTACTGTGCATTTCCTGTCACCTTTCACTTTATTTAGCCTTATTATCAAGTGACAGATAAACAGATAAACTGCTGACGTCATTTGTGAAAGAGAACACAAATTATCAGCCTGCCTGGTACAATAAAGGTGATTTAGAACAATCTCCACCCAAGGTCCACTTGTTCGCCTGTTCTGGAGATTTTGTTTCCTTATCAGCTATAAATTATTATATCATAAAATTTTCTTGGCCAAGAAATTGTCAAGCACTTTACCCCTGTAAACTTACAATGTGTTGTTTTTACACATTAGTTTTTGTGTGGATTAAAGAAATCAGCAAACAAATCAACAAACTCTAAATGAAGCCATATCAGTGGCTTCAGATTCATATTTTTTACATTCTGGTGTTTTTTAGTGACAATGTTCAGATTTTTTTTCATGTTTCTTTTACGCTGTCAGTGTTTCGGTTTTAACTCTCACAGTTTTGGCTTGGAGGGCAGGGGTTTGAGGGGAGGGGCAGGATGTATGTCCACTGTTCTGGCTCCATAGCTTTAGAGCTGGTAGGTGGATTTTGTTACTTTTGGACAGAGCCAGGCTAACTGTTTCCCCCTGCTTACAGTCTTTATGCTAAGCTAAGCTAACCGTCTCCTGTAGCTTCATCTAACACTCAGCAAGAAAGAGATTAAGTGTATTTCATTATGTTAAACTATTCATTCAATAGACTTATATAGTCTCCTTGACAATGTATTTTATCAACATTCATCATATTGAAAAATCTTTAAAGCCATTCAGAAATCAAGAACTACAAAACAAACTGTACGTATGAAAAAAATGCATATAATTAAAACGGTCTGTCTCTGTGCAGGTACGACTACGACCCCCACGACCCCTCAGACGGCCTGGAGTCCTCCCACACGTCGTGGCAGGAGGAGGAGCAGGCGTCGCTGCGACAGTCCCTCCGCAGCCTGCAGACTCAGTTCGCCGGTGAGCGCGCTCTGAGGGAGGAGTCGGAGCGCGAGGCCGAGCTGCTGGCCGCGGAGAACGCAGCGCTGGAGCAGCAGCTGGCAGGGATGGAGGGCTGCCAGGTAAGGACGGACATCACACAAACAAACCGCGAGGAAGGTGGGATTCTGTCTTTGTTTCAACTTTGGTCTTAAAGTTTCCAAACAAGAAATGAACAGAGACAATGACAAAATAATATCTATTCATTCTGGTTTATTACACACTTTGGCTATTATTCCTCTCACTAATAATGGGATTGTTTTACCACTCATGTTTGTTGCCCTGCACTTAGTTGTAGTGATGTTGCTGCATTTTCAGATCAAAAATAAGATTCAAGTTGTAATAAACTGGAATTATCCTTTAACTTGTTCCTCTAAATAATAAGAACATCCATTCAGTTCTCCACATCATTTCAAAGAAATTCTGCCGTCTTATAGTGAAGCCACAGTGGCAGCACGGGGATACTTTTACATGACATACATAAATCATTTCCCCCTCTTCAGGCCAGAGTGGCTGAGCTGGAGCGTGAGGCCGAGGAGCTTCGTCAGCTCTGGAAATCGGAGTCCACCACCAGATCCAGCGGGCCGGACGTCATCCACAGCATGCTGCCCAACTCGATGTTCCTCAACCCGGAGGAGGAGAGCGAAGGGGATGCAGCTGCAGCCAGAAGCCCCTGGGTCCTGAAGCGCTGGGACAGCGAGCGGCTGATGAAGGCGGCGCAGATGCCCGACTCTCCCGACCGAGTCTACGACCACGAGTGCTCCTGCGTGCGCCGATCCGAGGTGGTGAAGTATCGCGGGATCTCGCTGCTCAACGAGGTCGACGCCCAGTACAGTGCCTTGCAGGTGAAGTACGACGAGCTGCTGCAGCGCTGCCACCTGGGGCCGCAGGAGGAGGAGGAGCAGGACGTGTCGGCGCACACTGCGTCCATCGCTGCCGCTTGTCCTGCTCTGACAGACATGGAGGACTTTGAGGAGGACTTTCACCAGCCGGAGTACAAGGAACTTTTTAGGGAAATTTTCTCCCGCATTCAGAAAACCAAAGAGGATCTGATTGAAAACAGAGGGAGAAACTCAGCTGGTGAAGCTCCTATTTTGCATTAGTTGCTTCCAAAAAGAGATTATTTATTGTCTTCCAGTTCCAGAGCGATTCTTGGAAAGACTTACAGCAGCACATGCAGCTAACTACACTTATGTGTGTTATTTGCCCAGAAATGGTGATCGTCATGCAAAAGAGGTTAAGAGATCAGTGATGCAGGAACAAGAAGGCCAAACACCACCAGCTCATGACTCGGACGTGGCTCATTTTGCACAAAAACACCAGTGCCTAACTCTGCCGTCTCTACTGTACAATCCCTCTACCTCACTTTGCACAACGCTGCTCACAAACAGGCTCCTGAGGAGATCATTGCTGGGTCTTCTGTTCATACACTGTATCTATAACACTTTATTTTTACGGGTCCCGTAATTTCCTATAATTTCCTAGAAAGAAACTGACAGATTAATGTAAATTCACAGACAAGAAAAAGAGAAGACGCAGACATAAAGATGTAGTTAGGTACTTAATTATAGAGAAATGAAACTATTTTGAGTAATTGCTGGTGGAACCTTAAAGTCTTTAGGTCAGTGCACGGTGGGTCAGCAGAACATGCAAAAATTGGAAATTTTGCTAAATTGAATTGTGTACAATTTGATATATATATGGATTATCTAAACTGTTGCAGATTTATTTTGTGTTGATCAGCTAATCAACTAACTAACCAGTTATTTCAGCTCTAATTACTAGTGTAACCTAAAAAGTATTTTGTCTGTGAAATGTGTCTAAATTAATATAAATACAATTACATGACAAAATAACATAGATAGAGAGCTTGTTAGCTAATAGTGTTTCTGTCCACCTGACAAATGTAAGGCCCAATGTTCACTCTGCTTTTGGTCTCCACCAGCTCCGAAGCTGTTTGGTGCTGGGCAGATAGTGTACGTGGGTTTTTAGGGCTTTTCCTCTGAAAACTGCTGCCTGCTGCTGCTGGAAATGACGCTGTAAACTCAACCTAAATTTGAATAACTTTCCCATAACTTTCCTTCTATTGTAAACTGTAATTAGTCCCAAAGTTAACAGGAAACGTCCTCGAACATTATTAGGAAATTTCGGATCCTTAAAATAAATAGGTGTATCTGCTGTTGATTGTATTTACTTTCTTTGCAACTATATATAAAAAAGAAGAAGCACCGTTCTTGGTGATGGATTTGCAGCTAATGTAAGAATGACCAACACAGTATCTGATGTTATGTTGGTGAAGGAGTTTAAATTATTAGAAGTAAACACTGGTGATTCAAGGTGCTAAATTATATTAGGATTTTTGTAATTGGGACATTTACTTGTCAAAAACTGTACTTGATTATTGTGTGATAGGTTAGATGACCGTGAGGGGATGTTATATTAAAGGGAAGTTCTGTGGTTCACCAAAAGACTAACTCTGTGTTCTTAATAGATAAAGATACTGTAACGGCCTCCTGATATATTAGCCTCGGGAAGCTTTTCTTTGCAGCAGTTCTGTTGCTTTTGCTGCCTGTTCATGTGTCCTTGTTAAGCTTAGGACTAGTTTGTAGATGTCTATAAAATCACATTGAGATGCACTTTAGAATTGCACACACATTACCCATGCTCTCCTGTCACTCTACATTTCTTTCCGCGTGATGTGCTACCAGACCTGAATAATCTGCAGTATGTATATGTATGTTCGATGTGTTCTTACCTGTTTCTTGACTGGACCTCATGCTTTGTTGTTGCTCTGAGCCATAAAACATGAAGCAAGCTGAGTCTGCAGTTTGTGTCTTATTTTGCTGAGTCAGTCCGTTGTAAAATACGATTAAACCTTATTCATAGAGACGGTGTCGGCGTTAAACTTGGACATCATAAATCACTGATACTCTTTATATTATAAAATGGATTTTCCCCTACCTGATGTAATCAGACTGCTTTGATCTCATCCATCCAGACATCCTGCTGGACTTTAAACAAACCCAACACGTCATCCTGAAAGTAAATCTGGCCAAAGAATAATCCTTCACAGTTACAATTAAATATGTAACATTTCCCAAGGCCTCATGGGAAACAGTGTTGCTGTCCAAGTATAAAACCTAAACAAAATGGTTTGTAGCAGATTTGGGGTTATGTAAATATGTGCAACCAGCGTTAAGCAGAAATGCTGGGGAGTTCGAGGGGAATGGTATCAATTAGAACATTTAAGGACAGTCATTTTAGAGGTTTGAACTGAAATAAACAAAGTACAGATCATACAGATCTAATGAATGACAACCAGATCACATCAATTAAACAGATTTCCAGAGCTTTGATTCAAGTAAATTAAGGTTTCTATAGTCATCCACGAGTGTCCAGCACACGTGGATTTATAACTTACACCAAAACTACTTCAGCTCTACAGATAAAATCTGCCACAAACATGTTCCCTTCTTCAGTTGAAAAATAAGTTTCCAACCAAAAGAACTCATCAGAAATGAGGGGCATTTGTATTAGTCATCTTTAAAACATACAGTGAGAAATAATAAGGAAAACAAACTTCAATCTCACCTAAACCACATTCACTGCACACACAGATCTTTGAATTTTGTTTCAATTCTGCTTCACATGCTAAACTGGTCAGGTTTATTCACATGCCTTTTATCCCACATGTGGAGGTTCCCATCCCACAACATATCACCACTGACGACTACAATAACGACAAAAGAACCTTACAATGCTTAGAGATTACAATGTTTATTCAGCAAAGGAACAAACCAATGAAAAACAAATACAGCTGTGATAATTTGATGATGCACCACTAAACACGTTATTCACACTTTGTCTTGAAGGTTTAAATGTCTTCTGTGAGAATGTTACTCTGTGTGAACGGGTGGGAGTTTGTCCTGAATGCCTTGTGATGCAGAGGCACTTTAGATGGAGGCTCAAAATAGCAGCACATTGCGATACACCAGCGGATCCGTAGCAACAACTCCCTCATCACCCCAACATGACGGTCCAGTGTTTGTAACCAGACCACGATCCGGCCCATCGGCAACTCTTCCACTGTTTGTACGATGGATTCTATCCCAACAGATCAAAATAACAATGTATTCAAAATTGCATCTTTATTGACCTTCATTCTAATCTTTTCCTACCATAAAGGAAAACTACTTGAAACTCTGCACATTCCTCCAGAAACAAACTTCGACATCAGCTATTTGATCCCCTTTCTCAAATGTTATATTTCAGCACACATTTGACTGATTAACACAAGAAATGTGAGGGAAAAGTTTCCAGGTCCATGATTGCCACAAACATTTAGTAAATTCAGTTGTACAACATGAGCATAATGACATCAGGGTCTTCTTGCATCACTCTTTTTTTCCCTTTTCCCTTTTTGTTTCAGGTTTTCCAACGAGTTTGGCAACATCTCTACAAGAGCTTTCAAATATTTTAATATCGTAACTATCAACCGACCTTAAAGCTCACCACTTCCATTTGGGTGGAATAAATACTCTTCAGTATATAATATATATTCCATAACCAAATGAGATCAGGATGAAAAATAAATCAGTTTTGCTTCTATAGGGTTTATTTTTACCCACAAGGCCTTAAACAATTTTTGCTTTGATGATGATAAAGTAAAACGTGTTTTCTCTGGCAAAATGAACAAATCAGGAGTAAAATGAAAGCACTTTGAGCCACAGCTACTTTCAATAGTAAACACCATCCTGATCTGATCTAAAATATAATCAAACACGAGGTCATAAATCCAGAAATCTGATAAACCGTATATATATATATATATATATATATATTTCTCTTGCTATTTCTTCATCTTTTTATATCCATAGGATCCCCTCAGACACTCCAGCTCTTAGTGCGAGTGTGTGAGGAGCTTCTATCCTCCGCGCTGCATCAGAGTGCTCATGTTAATGTCAGGAATGCTTCAGGTGAAACGAGAAAAGCTTCATGTTCTGAACAGAGCTGATGGCTGACATCTTTGTTCTCCAATCGCCCGCCCTCCGAGCTGGGCGAGGTGTGATTGGCTCTCATCTGTCTGACTGCCCTCCCACTGGACACCTGGTGAGAGGATTTGATTGGCTGAGGGTGATCGCAGGGGGGCAAGTTCTCAGTGTCAGGACTGTATTGTTCCCTTGAGGTACCACATCCCTGCGTAGCTGCTGCAGCACTCCTGGAACAAGAAGACAGCTTCGATCAGTCACCGAAAAACATCCATAAAAAGACTCAGTCTCACCACGCATCTCACATTGAGCAGCCGGTCGACGTCCGCCTTTGAAACCTCTCCAAATTCCTGCGTCAGTCTGACTTGTACCATGTTCCTCCTGACCCGGTAGTTCTTTGAGAACAGGTCATACAGCAGGCGACGGTGCTGCAGGAGGAAACACACACATCTGAAGGAGTAGTTTTGCAAAATACAATAATTAGCTTTTTCGCAGTTAGATTATGATTTTTTTTTAAATAAAAAAAAAAAAAAAAAATATATATA
>JAVQJL010088130.1:0-11203 GCA_036024295.1 Nannoperca obscura | reverse complement strand
TTTAGAACAGGTTCTCTGGCAAATAAGTCTAAATAATGTGGATGTGCCATTTTTGTAACATGGGGCCACACATGGAAGAGGAAATGGGGTTTTAGGTGGAAGTTACGCACAGGGCTAGTGTTAACTGGCATTGTGCTTTTAGCTAGTTAGTGCTCGTGATCTTGGACTCCTCACAGCGTTGAGCTCACATTTTTGCCTTTAATTTGCATTGTCTTCGTTAACATCTGTTTGCCAGAATGTTGACTATAATTCAACAGTTGCTGCAGCGGCACAAAGCCTGATAGATGCTCACGCAGAACCTCTGCTTGTATTCTGATTCATACCGGCTGATGATGGTCAGCTGAGGCCGCTCTGCTTAACCCAGTGCAAGTTTAGGAAGTGCATCATTGGATACATTACTAAGTCGCACACAGCTCACACAACACACATACACTAACAAGACTCGTCTGTAACAAAGGTTTTGGTGTTGATGTCCGTGTATGCAAGCTGTTCCAAGGTCTTCAAGACACTAAAGTCCCAACCAGTTTCCCTGACTGGAAACAGAGGGAGTTTCCTGGGTTGTTGAAATATTTCCTGCAGTGGAAAAAGTGTTTAAGCTACAACGTTCACACCTTTCCAACACTACGTCTCACCTCCGCAGATCACTCGGCTGCAGTACTCGTCGCTTGTTTTCCAGCCCTGTAACATGCACGTCACTGTGACGCAGCACTCAGTTTACTTATAGTCTTTATAGTGTTCCCTGTCAGAATGCTTTGCATGTGTGACCGAGAAGTGAGTCACTCACGTTCTCCAGACAGGTGCTGTCTTTGTCCTTGTTGAGGTAGTGGCGCTGCCAGAAGCGCAGTAGGTTGTGGAAGTTGTTGAGCAGGCAGCCCGGGTACTTCTCAGCGTACTCCTTCTCCCGCAGGGCGTTGAGGTAGAAGGGCAGTTTAGCCTTTCTTCTGGCCAGCATCAAGATCACCAAACTGGTGTTTAAACAGCTCACGTTCTCCTGTGGGGGGTTGCAGAAAGGAACGACATTGTATTTGTTAGGAGTGTGTGTGCAAAACAGTTCTTCACTTCAAACTATTCAAATGCTAAATGTGGCTGACATTATTTTGAAGTTTACATTTAAATAGTCTTCTGTTCATTGGCTGAATTTGTTTCCTTATTTGTGGAGTTTCTCTGAACACATGTGACAAAGTGAAAATGAAACGAGACCTGTGTAAGCGTCTGTACGTTGATGATGTTGATGAGTCGGAAGAGGAAGGACAGCCTGTTCTCCACCCGGGCCATGTAGGACAGCAGGCAGCACTCAGAAAGTACCTCCACCACTGGGGGGGGGGGCAACAGAACACAAAAATGAATGCTTAATGAGCTCTTATCACAACAGCGCTTCGATACATTTGTGATCTTGAAACAGGAGAAAGACGTATGTTTCTACTGTTGGAGTGTTTCAATGTCGACATCAGTCGTCGTTTTCAGATTTTACATTTTGTCAAACACCCTTTGAGAAAAATCTATCAATGCTTATATCTAATGCAAGTCTGAAAGGGCCGAACAGCCTAACACCAATCCTCAAAATACAACAATCTATACAAAACAAGAAAGTCTTTTTTCAGAAACCCGTTCTAGAACTAGTCTGCATGTGTAAAATTTCCATCCCTGTTTACCTTTGACATCTTCAGTTTGGCTCTCAAAGCGGTCCAACGACAGGACAATGCAGCGCACCAGCATGTTGGAGTCCACCAGAGAGCTGTTGATCTGCGTCAGGAAGGTCTGAAACTGCACAACAGAAACCAAACTGCACCATTAGACGCTTGTTCGGCCACCGCGCAAGCAGAGAAATGGTTGGCAAATGTTATTTTGTGAGGCCAGAATGTACACGAGGTGTACGATTATACCTTCTCTGGAGTGTTGACGTATTTGTTGAATCTTTTGAAGGCATCGATGTTGAACTTCATGAGCTCTCCGAGCAGATCAAAGTAGCTCTGCAGGACATCTCGAGATGTACAGCCACTGTCTATGATGCAGAACAGGATGTGCTGTTGAGGGACAGAAGCAGAAAGTGAGCACTCATTCAACAGAAGTCCAACTCAACGACGTGAGTAGTTGGAGTTTTACCTCCAGCAGTCCCCTCTTCAGGAGGAACATTTGGTCTGCATAGGACGTGGCTCCTCTGAGAAAGCTTTCCACTGCCCTCGCCTGCCAGAATCTAAACACACAAAAGAAAGCTTCAGCAGAGTTATAAAGAGCACAACTACAGAGACAAATGTCTGGTGTCCCAGTATGGGGATGTTTGACCCTTTAAAGAAGGCTGACACTAAAAACATCATATTTATCTCCTGCATCTCATAGGCTTGTGACGATTGGCAATTGGTTTTTCTTATGCAGATGTAATAGGCAATTTGAACTAACTTACTATAGGAACTAAGATGTTATAAAAAGTAAAATGGTGTATTAAGAGCTGTTTCTGGTGAGCCCCGTTAGTCAAACAAGTGACGAGTTCATTTTGAATGCTTAACTACAAACCAGACACGTTACAGCAAAGCGAATAGATGAGATGGTCTATCAGTTCGACAACTCTGTACTTCGGTCCTAACTGCCGGCTTTTCGGGTGTGTTTTGTAGCTGGATATAATTTGTATACCAACAGTTTGAAGCGACGCCATCAGCCGGCTTCAGTTCACATCACTGCAACTTTTCCCTGCAAAGTTCTACAACGGGTTTGTCTCGTCGCCCACCTCTGGTCTGAACTGGCCAGCAATTACGCAGCGCCCCCATCCCCCCCAGTGTAATGCAGACCTGAAAGACGAGTCTGGAGGCTCCCTCTTCATGACAGTGAGGATGCGCGTGAGGAGGCCCTTCTTCCCATCACACACCAGGCTTCTGTCTGTGTTGACCAGAGCTTCCACCTCAGGGATGTTAGCCTTCATGGAAATGGCACTCAATTCATTCAGCTCCTGGCTATTCAGCAGGAGGTATTTGTTCCTGAAAGACAGGCAACACCACATTTTAAACCACACATACATCTTAAAAGGAGAATCCACAGTAATTGAATTAAGGGTCACTTACTCATGGTGATCACTGAAACTCTGAAGTAGACGCAAGAACTGGATTTTAAATGATATTTCCTGCACAAAGAGAATAAAAAACATTAACGGGTTCTGTTAAACTTAAACTGAATTGCCCAGAAGTTTCCAAGGAGAGTGTTGGGGTAAAGATGTCATACTGGGCTGCAGTCGCAGTTCTCATTCTGGCCGTGCACCACGTGATTTGAAGCGGTGTATTTCCTCCAGATCAGTTTGTCAAACAGGTTATTGAGCCCCGGGATGAGACGGAACTCAGCCAGCATCTTGTGGACCTGAGCAGGGACACAACACGGGGTCAGAGAAATGCAACGTTTGACTCCGCTTACATCTCGGGGGGGGGGGGACGCGTGTCGTCAAGTACCTGGTTCCTCTGTCGGCCCATGAGGAGGACACACAGCACATAGAGCACTTCCACTTTGTACATGATCTCATGGACGATCTTCATGGACTGGGGCAGTCGGTGTCTCAGAGGGCTGGTGGCCAGGGAACTCTCGTCTGATGACTCTGAAGGTGAGGGGGGGAAAATGGCTCTTGATCAAAGTTTGTGAGATTTAATCAGCGCGAGGAAGCGACAGCACAGACGACCGGTGTCTCACCTGTACTGCTTTGTTCAGCCTCCTCAGTTGCCATCTGCATGAGGGCGTCCAGCACCAGAGCATTGTCCAGCCATGTGTACCAGTCCTCCAGCTCCTGCAGGAAGTTGGCTCCGGTGGCCTCAGACACCTTTCTAGTGGCCAGCTTACACAGCCGCTCGATGAAGCCAGGGATGTTCAGCAGGGTTACTATAGGAGAGACAGTAATGGTATTGATCTTTCACAAATTACTGCAATGGCACAAAACACACACGCCTAGTCAAGCTGGACCTCTGAACTCTGAAGACAACCTACCCTGGTTGACCTCCGCCCGCGAGGGGCTAGCATTGCGTTTCTGATGGGCGTTTTTGGCCAACAGGGTGTGCTTGTCGTCGTTTCCGACATCGGGCTCTGAGATGGTGACAGACAAGATGCGGCAGAAGTTGGCTAGCTGCTGTTGGTCAAAGCTTTGGACCAGGCCTGACAGGTTGGGGATGCCTTCTAAGTGGATCATCTCCTGAGAAGTGCAAACAGATCAACTGTTAGCAAACTGACGTGCAACATTTACACACTTACAAGTCGTGAGACTGACCCAGACTGAATGTTCTACCTACTAAAACTGTAGCAGTTTGTGTTCCTATTTCAATAGGTCAGTTTGAATATAAAACATACCCCATAGCTTTTTATTTAAAAAACTAACAACAAACAATCAGCATAATAGATAACGGGTCAATTGTGTCCTGCATGTTTTTATCTATTTTGATCTGAAATAATGACAAATGCTCAGGACAAGTTACCAGAAGAAAGAGCATTTTCCCTAGATGTCTTCCTTAGGCCTGGGCAATAACCCATGTAAGAAATGCTGACACATACATTATCTTCTCTGGGACTACTAATGCACACAGGAATCACAAAGCCAGTGTGAATCTGGAACAGGGTACTTAAAAATGCTCAGAGGAGGGAGGACACGTGTGCTTTTGTACACTAAATTTGCCACTGCTACAAAAAGAGTTTTTGAAAATAGAAAATGTCGTTGCTAGTTGCTTATTAGCCTCCTGAAAAGCATGATTAAATAAAGAATTATACTACTGGCATGGTGTTGCAGGTCATATCATATATGTAGCTATTTAAAGAGGAACTTAACATGTCAACTGTTGTAAAACCATTGAAGATAACACAGACATGTTGCCCATAGCAATAATCAGGCAGTAATGTGCATTATGTGCCCTAATCGTTCTTTGTAACATATAGAGAGGAGGTTTGCACTGGAAACACCTTTGCTAAATCACAAAACATGACTTTATCTGTCTGAGGAGGACACACTTTGGTCACATTGCTCCTCGATGTCTTCACCGTCAATTAACACGACCGGGGTCAGAAACATGAAGAAGAAAACACAAAGCAACCCAAGTTTTGCAATTTACACGAAGACGTATAGCAAATTGAGATAGCTGTAGATAATTACGTCATTGTCATTTTTGAGGAGATGCACAAGCTACAACTGGAGCGTTCACAAAGCCTGCACATGCAGGCGCCACAACACCTTGATTGAGAAGCATCATTTGAACATTTTCAGGATTTAGTAACCCACAAATAACATGTCTGGGTTCAAGGAAACACAGAAAGAAAGAAAAGAGACAGACTGCAGAGTTCTTCATTTTTTACAATACAACGCTAAGCTATTAACAATTCTCACATGCTGAGGATTTTATACAAGTACAACTGACCTTTTTGACTCCAAGAATATCTTCAATTAGGGTAGCAGTCTGTAGGAAGGTCTTCTTGTTTGTCATCAGGGTGAAGAGGAACAGAACAAAGTCATCCCTCGCTGCCAGACTCTTTGTGACCCCCTCTGTCTATGTTGCCAAAGAAGAACATTTGCACATTTATTAAATCATTCCTGTCTGAATCAAAAAAGATCAGTTTTGAGACATAATGAAAGCACAACCCAACTACAAGGAAAATATGTATAGTTATATACATGTGGTAAATTAAAGCATGCTGATATTTCTCTGGTACGTACATAAAGTAATAGTATACTTACGCATATACAACAGTTGTAGAGAACACTAAGGCAGTCCTTGACCAAGTCGTCATTCACTGTTGTAACAGACACAAAGATGTTAGTCTAACGGCCAGAACGTATGATGAAATTGAAGTAATTTATCGTCATGTGAAAAGTGTCACTTTCCCAATAGAAGCAGACACATTCACAGGTGTGGTGTACTTACTTTTGGGTTTTTTCTTCTGCATAGTTAATGTGGGTCTCATCAAGATCTCCACAAGCAGCTTCAGGAACAGAAAAACAAGTATTCAGTGCTGCGAGCAAATACTGTTTATATGTCTACAGTGTCTCTGTATGAGCTGTAGTACACATGACAAAAGGATTCTCCAGAGGTAACAAGCTTTAATGTCCGAGTGCAGTAATTACAAAGCACCGTGCACTAGGAATGTCAAACTTACATCGACTCCACCAAAGAGGTCAAAGGTGTACGTGTTGGGGAAGGTGGATTCCTGAGCGGTCTTCCTGTCCTCCGTAACAAAAGACATGGCCTCCATGGAGAGCTGGGATGATAATACCTGACAAAAACCGTTGCTCACATGTAATTTACATCAGCCAGGCTCCAAAGTGAAACATTCAGCAACAAGTCATTCCACAACTTCACTGAACCAGAGCTGCGTGGTTACCTTAAGAAAGCTGTGGGCATGGGAGAGGTCACTGTTGGGATGGCTGCTCTCGTAGAGCTTCTGTAGCAGAGTAGGGATGCCATGCCACTTGGCCCGCTTATCTCTCTCCTGGAGCAGGCCTCCTGGGAGCTACGACACAAAACCAGAGGCAACCTTAAATACTGCAATATAGGCTGCAATCTTAAGAATTTTTACTTTATTTTCGCCTTGACAGCATGTTTCATACAGTTGAAAGCATAGTGCGATTCAGAGTATTAAGAAAAAAATTGACATGCAATAAAGTGTATGCATATGTGGTTGATATTGAATATGAAAAATCCAGGCTCAGATGATGATGAGGTTGCAAGTCTTCTTTTAAATTTGTTTAAGAGTTGAACCACACCTCTGGTCACATAGCAGACTGCTGCAACAAAGAAACTGAAAGCAACTTCAGCAGATTTTTTATTTTATCCCTGTAATAACTTCAACTGTAGGACAAGAGGGTGATAGCCTGGCTCATAGTCCGTGGTGGGTGTAAATGTATCGTAGAGCAAGGCCATAAGGTGCAGCAGAGTCTTGAAGTTAATCCCTTTTAAAAATAAAAAAGGCGAGACTTTAAAGATATGCATGGGAAATTATTTCTGCGAGGGAGAAACTGTTTTGTAAACATCTTCCTCAACGCAGGTGATTAGTGTGATAACAAGCCCAAGCCTCCTATTGTCATTCAACTACCACTTTAATAACTTTAAACGCCCTGGAAGCCAGTCTGACCAAAACAAGCAGCTCACACCGGTCTCACTATAAAACTCTACTTGCTCAAGATATTAAATACATATACACAGATACCCCATAGCTTAGCTTACAAATTAGGCAATCCACAACAAAACGCAAACCAAAAATGACCACTATCAATTTATTATCACATTGAAGTGACAACCACTGCAGCCCAGTGAGCACAACAACTGACTCCATCATTTAAAACTCTCACTTGATGAGAGTTTTAATGTTCATATTTCTTGGAACTATTAATCAGGTTTATTATGCACATCTGTATTTGATACTGAGCTGAGAGAGAAATCCGGTGTCAGGAATGAGTTACTCCAAGTAACAAATTCTGTTGCACAGAGCATGCAGCCTTCTCCAGGAATGTTTTTGAGTTGTTAACAGCTAACGCTGCTGGTGACTTAACAAAAGTGTGTGTTGCACACTGTTCAGATTATGGCAGCAGTCTCAATTCATAGAAAACGTGTGAAATATCACATTTTCAAGGTTATCGGGAATATTTTCAGATTTGAGGAGATGTGCTTAATGACAAAATTCCACTTCACTACTGAGACACATTACCTTGAAAACTGCAAGTCAGCAAGGAAGGTAAAAGGCACAGCACTGACTGGCTGCACAGGAATAAATGGGTTCATCAGCGTTGAAATAAAGGCTTGAATCACTAGTGAGTAAGGAACAATGTGAAATAGACATGCAGTGGCTGAGTGTGTCAAAATGTCAGGTGCACATACATGAAGATCCGTCAAAATCAAAACAGTTGACGTAAATTAGCGTTATGTCACAAATAACCGAACAAATTTTTGCAAAGTTGCAAATATCGTGTAAATGTTTGCTTGCGCCGAAATTAAAATAAACGCCCTAATGTTAACTTAAACAGCTGTTGTGGCGTACCCTTTTATGGATAAGGTAGTTATTGTGGTTAGTGAGTCGTTACGTAATCACCTGAGCTGTTCAGCTGGCTTAGCTAGCTAGCCGACGTTACCCCATTTGCTAACATTAGCTAACGTTACTGCCGTTCCTTCCGTGATTTAAGTGCTTCTAAAATGTAACTACGGACTCTCTGCTAACATTGACACCCACATGACCGATAGAAACAACAACGACCCGTCCAATTTTCAGTTCAATTCGTTTTTATATCGTTGTTAACCTGGCCTCTAATGCTAGGCTAACGTGGCTAACAACAAAAGATCCATTTGAAGCGGAGCTTGCTTCATACACGTTTGAAGAGCTAATTATTTGTCTTGTCAGCTAGCAAATATTATTATCTGGAACTCGACGTTCAAGGTTTGTGTTTTAAAAACGCCCCGTAATGTTGTAGCTAGCTGTAAAGCCAAAGCGGACAGAGGCGCCTACATCTGCAGTCAAGTCTCCAGGACAACGTCTTCGTTTTCAGGTTGGATTCCAAGCGCAAGTCCCTGGTCTCACTCGACCAACTTTCGGGTGTCTTTACTGTCGAAACATGCATCGTTTCACTTACCTGTGTCCCTCGACTGAAACCCTGACCAGTGACTTTACTGGCCGTGAACTTTGTGACGATATTGCTATTGCAATGTCTTCGTTTTCCTCCAATACAAGGGGACTCGGACCCCAGAAGCGTCGCCATTATTTCTTCTTCCTGAACTGAACTGTTTGGGCAGGAAGTGGAAGGCTTTGATGAATTATTGGACGCAATTAAGCGGCATCTGCTGGCAGAGACGCACACTCTGCAGGAATCAAGTCGCTCCAAAGATATTTACATGATATATTATTTCTGTTTATTACGATAACATGTATTATTATACCGAGAAAATACAGGTTTAGACTCCCTTGTGTTAAGGTGGATATATTTGCATGTGTTGTTCATTTATCACACAGCTAACATATTTTATTGGATTCCAATAACATAACCATGACATTACTCATATTACAATAAAATTAACACATTGCATGTTTCATTTAAACAGCATGTACATATGAGGTTATAAATTAAGAGAAACATTCAAATTCTGAAACCAAATGAGACCAAATGTCTCACTGACTTTCAGTTTGCAGCTCACACTTCCACTGTGTCTTCTTTCTGACATTACAGTATGTCACAACTCCAACACAGCATTGTAGTGTCTCAGGCCTCTTTCTCCAGGGCAGTCTACAAAGACTGCATGTGGGCGTGCAGGTGACCTTTTGCAATGGCTTGCCCAAACCGCAGATTAGTACAGGACAGCATTCTGTCTGTCGGACTTCATTCTCTCAGACTGATCCACTTTCTTTTCTCAAGTGTCCCAACTGTGTTCGTTGCCCTCTGTCATTTGGAGGTAGGAGGTGATGGCCTCCCTCAGCCCCTCGCTCACCAGAGAGTTGTCTGACTCTGTTCTCTTCCTCCTTAGGATTACTGACCTGGAGGAGACAGAAGCAGGTTTTCAAAGACTTGAATGAATAAAGTGATTATTGGTTATTAAAAAAGTGCTGCAATGTTGCTTTTGCCACAATGTCCCAAACATGGATGCAGTCTCTAGGACTCTTTTTAACTGGTGTGTAAACATGGACAGAAGATGCACCATATTAAATAATTACTATCTGTTGTAGGCTACACAACCAAATCTGGTACAACCACAGTATTATCTGTTGGCATATCTGTTAGTATTGTGTGCACACTCTTCTCACTTTTCACGGCACTGAATCACAAATCACTGTAGAGTTGATTCAACATCTTTCTGACGCAATGTCAGCAAAAATAATAAGCCCCACAAAGACAGGATTTATGAGTTGTTTTCTAACCAGGACGCCACCAGGTGCTCGTGCTCTACTTCACAAGAAGTATTATCTTGAGTGACATCTTGTGGCAGTCATCAGTAGAAGCAAGGCTAGAGAGAGTCTGCCACACCTGCTAATGTCCTTCCAGTTCAAAGTAGGCCTCCTGACAGTTGTGGGTATAGGCCTGGCCTCTCTAGCTGTGTCAAAACCCTGGATGAAGCAAGGCTCTGTCAGCCGACAGCACAATCCATCTGTAGACTCTGGGAGAGGAGGCAATGTTTTAATGTCACTCTTTTTGAGTTGTGTCTCTGCTATGTTCAGGCGAGAAAACATCATCACATTTTCTCAGTACACACCTGAATAGTGTTGCACCAGGTGATGCAGGGAGGGGAAGGTGAGTCCTGGAGATATGTAGACCCAGCCATTTTGGAGGTGAGCAATGCGGTAGTGCTTTACACAGTCCATGTACGTGGAGTTGGTCCTCTTCAGGACAGACAGCGAGTAACAGTCTGAACATCAAAATAACCCACAGATGCAGCGGTTAAACTACACGGCCCTTGAAACTTAATTATGCAAGATCATTATTGCAGCGCTGTTTCATATTCCTTATCATTAAACCATAAGTACCGTTGTTTTTAATGATCTGACTAATTAGAATATATTGTCACTTCCCCAAATAATGTTTTAAATAGTTGAAACTGCATTAGAAACAATGAAAATGATAACATAAGCTCATTTTACATATTGATGCCAAAGTGGCTTGGATTGAATATGTTTATAATGTAATTCACAATGAAACAAAAACAACAACAACTCTCTCACCATTGTTTGTCTCTGACTCTCGGATCAAAAAGGCTCCACTCTGGTTATTAGGCAGCATGAGCAGCTCCACTGCTTTGTACCTGCTGATGCCAGTGAACAGCCACCTGAACAGAGAGAAGACACGTTGGGGCAATGAGACAGTATTGCCATGCAAATAAAATATATTTAGCTTTTGTTTTTAAGTTTGGAAAATCCACTGGAACAACATCAGAGCACATTCCCCACTGGAGGAGGACAGAGGCTGATTCGGATGTCACTGAGAACAGTCTTGTTCCAAAGCTCTGTCTCCTCTGAGGTAAAGTTTACCTACACAGAGACTCCTCCCACCTGACTGGGAACTCCCCATCTTTTCACATTTCCTGTTTTCACAACTCCTCTGCTCTCTCTCTCTCTCTCTCTCTCTCTCTCTCTCTCTCTCTCTCTCTCTCTTTCTCTCTCTCGCTCTCTCTCTCTCTCTCTCTCTCTCTCTCTCTCTCTCTCTCTCTCTCTCTCTCTCTCTCTCTCTCTCTCTCTCTCTCTCTCTCTCTCTCTCTCTCCCTCTCTCTCACACAGTAATGAG
>JAVQJL010088128.1:0-29686 GCA_036024295.1 Nannoperca obscura | reverse complement strand
TTTTAACAGGTAGAAACCTCGAGCAGAACCAGGCTCTAGGTGGGCGGTCATCTGCCTCGACCGGTTGGGTTGAAAGAAAAGGGGGGGAGAGAGAGAGCAGGAGGAAGGAGAACATAAAGTAGTACTAGCAACATTGGCGGTTGAGCAGGAACACGGGGGCAGCAGGAGCAACCACAGATCCAGACCCCACAGCGCCGGAGGCAGAAACACCTGCAGAAATCTTTAGGATAGAGAGAGAGAGAGAGAGGGGGACGAGAGAAGCACACAACTAGGGGAAGAAGGTGAATTTGTGACAAGCATTAATGGGAAATGGGTGTGTAAAAATGGAAAGGAGAGAGAGGAACTCAGTGCATCCTACGAGTCTCCCGGCAGCCTAGGCCTATAGCAGCATAACTAAGGGGTGCATCAGGGGTTTATGTAAACGTAAACAACATTTTTTTCCCACACGCACAAAAAAAACACAGTCTTACTCATCCAATTTTTACATTTTTATTTGACCTTTTTTCAGACTAAGCTCTTCATTCACATTATATCTTTAAACTTCAATTTTCAAATACTAGACCCTCCTAATTAGCATTTTGGCATTTTGTGCATATCTGCTCTTTGTCTTTCCTTTGCTCTGTGGTAACCTTCACACTGTACCCTGCAGCAAGGTCATGGCTAAATACAGCGCTCGGAGACCGCGCTGTCAATGCGTGAATCCTAATACCCAAGAAAAAAGATAAGATGCATACATTCATGCATTTGTCTTCCAGTAGTGACCTCCTCACTAACCTCTTTCCCTCTCTTCGTAGACGGACTACTTCCACCTCTTCCTGTGCGTGGCCATTATTGTTCTCTATGGGGAGGATGTGACAGAACAGCAGCTCGCCACTGACCAAATGTTGCTCCACTTCAGCAACCTCTCCATGCATATGAATGGAGAACTGGTGCTACGCAAGGTATCACATTAAATGCTCTGGGGTTTATTTTCTTTTTATGACGTTTAGGTGCATACATTCCTATCCATTAATCTCAGAATATTCGAGAAATCTGTAGTTTCTGATCACGCTCATAGCAATTCCTCTGCCTACTGCATTACCTTAAATTCAAACCAAATGCCGCAGCAAAGCAGCTCTTACATACTGTAACCGGCCCACAGAGGCCTTGAGGTGCTAAATGGGATGCTGCCATGCCATGCAGAGGATTTATGATCTGCATCCCCGCTACTGAGCCTGTGCCTGCGTCCTCATGTTTATGGATGCTGTGTTAGTGCTGCTGCAACCACAAGCAGCGAGTTCATGTTAGCATGCAGCTGGCGTTTTGTTGTTGCCTGAGACTTTGCATCCAATGTTTCTAAGAGCAGGCCCGCCGGCTTCGTAGGCTTAAGCCGCACTGCTGACCTTGACATTGTTTTGTTACATTTTTGCTTGGATCCCATTTATTTATTTTATTCTACCGTGTCTTATATTTGCAGCTAACTGTTTTTCATTCACTGACTTTGTTTATTGCCAATCCGAAGCTGTTTTCACACCTTCACCTGCTCTTCCAGGCCCGCAGCCTTCTCTACCAGTTCCGCCTGCTACCCAGAATCCCCTGCAGCCTACACGACCTTTGTAAACTGTGTGGCCCGGGGATGTGGGACAGCCGCTACATCCCAGCTGTGGAGTGTTCTGGCGAACACCCAGACTCACAGAGCTGCCCCTATGGAGGCACCTCCACCCCCCGGCCCTCCTCCCCCTCGCCGTCATCCACACCCTCGCCCTCACCGAACCCCACCCCCACGCCTCCACCGGAGGGCAAGAAAGGCTCCAAAAGCCGTGATTATTTCACCTTCCGCAAACAGTCCTGAGGCGGAGGCTCCGGGGAGCTCACGTCTGTGCAGCAAAGGTTTGGATCCATGTGGTTGCTGCCAACGGTTGCTGCCCCCCTCTCTCCATAGTCCCTGCTTTACTAACTTGCTGAGGATTTTTGTCACTTGATCCTTTTCATGTGGTGCAATGTAGAACACTGCCTTACCAGATTGTTACTCCCGACGTTCGGCATCACATGGCTCTGCGATTGAGGACGATTTGCAAGAGGCTGCTTTCTTCTTGGAGCAGAATGGACAATCACTAGTTCTGGTCTGGAGCTACTTCAGGTTTGAGTCTGTGCCGGAGTACTTCCGTGTGCTTTGAAGGCAGGGGTCACATCAGGGTCTGAGCCAACCGTCCTGAATTCGTGCAGACTCAGACCGAGGGTCAAATGAAACTGGAGACGCATTCAAAGGACTTGAACTTGAACTTAGAAAATGGCCCTGTGTTCTCACAATGGAATATTTGTTTGAGTATCACATTATATGTGTAAATCTCTTAAGTCTGAGCAGGACGTTTTAAACATGAAATCCAAAACCCTTGGTGTCAACAAGGAAGGGTTAACCTACAAATAGGATTATAATGAATTACTGGTACTTTAAAGTTCTGTTCCATTTCATTTTCAAACAAGTGAAGTTTTGCGTTTATATCAGTAGTTACAAATATTTAGCAATATTATATCCTTGCATGAGCACTTCTTGACATATAGAGGGCACAATATGTTTGTTGGAAAAAAACTCGAGCCCAAAACAGAGGAAAGAATGTGTTTGCATGACAAACACTCACATGATGATAGGGCTCAGATTCCCTAATCAAACTGTAGTGAGGAACTTTGTCATAATTTCTCTCAGTTAAAATTGTTTTTCCGACAAGCAGGAGGAAGCTAAGAATATTTTTCCTTCTAATAAATAAAATGAAGGCAATAGGGGCTTAATCATTTACACATTATAAGATATAGTAGGAGTTTCCTGTCTGAGGTATTGGATGAATACGACAGCGCTGTCTGCCAAAGAGAGCACAGACATCCGGACAGAGAAATTGATGGCGTTGTGTTTTACTTGAAGTTTTGTCTTCTGTGTAGAGCCATGTTTAGACATGGGTGTGAAAAATTGTCAGCACAATGTTACTGGGTTTATTTTTCCCTCCAGCGTTTTCTCCGCTTTCACCTTTTAAAATGAATGACAATGCACTATCAACACTAAGAATCAGTCCACATGAATGTATATGGGTTTTTTTTAATTGCTTTTTCTCACCCAACAACAGTGTGAAACTCTGGTGTACGAGCGTGTGTGTGTGTGTGTGTGTTTCTTTTATTTTTATATATATATATATATATATAAACTGGAGTGACCTCTAAACATCTGGTAATGAGTTGAACCCCTCACCCCCCCCAACCAGTCTCTTTAATTATACAGTCATCATGGGGAGAACCTGGGAGAGAAAAAAAGAAAGAAAGGGTGGTACTCTCCAGAGGAAAAAAAAAAAGACATAAGAGATGGAGAGAAAAAGAACGATTTCGGCTTCGTACAGCTACACTACTATACACTATGTATCTGCATCTTGCCTCTGTGATTTGCAAGTCCCAGATGTAAAGACACTCTGAGGCTTTTTCCCTCAGAGCTTTTGCGTGACGCTCCTGGGGGTGAAAATGGCTTCAAATTGCTGCTAAAATGTAACATTAAGAACTTTAATCAGCCCCCCCACCCCCCACTCTGTCTCACTTGTGGTCTCTCGCTCTCTCACTCAGCAAACAGTCTCTGCAAATGACATTCATTCATCTGCAATGCTCCTTCTCCCTGTTAGTTATCATGTGCAGCTGCTTGCTGGAAATGCTCGCAGCGTTTGGAAGATTGGGTGGCTGCGATGAAATGAGCAAAGTCAGAGAGATGCACGATGGGAAAGTAATCAAACTGTGTGTGATTTTGTGTGTGTGTGTGTGTGTGTGCGTGCAAACTCATGAATTTGATTAAAATCCTCATTGAAATCACATTGTCTGCACAGGCACTGTAAGTCACGAGCCTAATTACCGACTACTCCTATTTAAAGGGGTTTTGATCAGCCATCACTGAATGTACGATGTTGCTGTTAAGCTCCATGATTATGCTGATTACTGTACAATTCTCTGAAAAGAAGAGCCTATTCTTATTCTTGGTATTAATAAAAAAACACAGTCATACTTTCAAGAAACTTCTCTAGAAAAATGTTTTATTGAACACCATAAATGCACCACGCATGATTCATAAATGCCTTCCAGACGATGGATGACTTGCGATTGTGATCTGATACTAAGTTAAAACAATACTTTTCATTGTTAGACACTGCTCAAGAAACAGCGCAAAGTGTGTTGTTTTGTTCTTTATTAAGTAAGCACGAAAATCAGGATTATTATAAAAGGATTATAAGCCTATAATTGAAATTATTTATGAAATGTTCAAATATTATCATAGATCACAAATTAAACTGAAATGCTTTCATCTTGTACCAAAAAATATCAATGACTCAGTCATGGTAAAATTGTGGCAAATTGTAGGTGTATATGATTTGGTAGATTTTGTCATGCATAATGGAAAAAAGGTATGCAGAAGATAAATGGAGGTATTTTATAGTTTAAATACTTTATTTGTTGGCAATATTAAAATGGTACTGTTAATACTTCAGTTTGCCCTTCCCAACTTTGTAGAAATAAAGATATTTTTCTCCCAATCTTTTATGTCATAATGTTTTTCTCCTGTCACTTAATCTTTTTGGAGACATCCATTTACTGAATGCATCCATAAAAAAACACTTTAAGGGAAAATTCACTTGACATTCCAGTTTCTTGAGACAGCGACGACACTAAATACAAATAATCAATTTTCAATCAGAGGATCAAGACTTGATTTTATTAGGTAGTTGGTCCATTCAATTGTTTTTACATAGTTGCCCTGAAGATAACAACAATATGCTTAACACTAATGCCTGCTCTGTGAAACAGTTTTCCTTGACGTAAGCTGTAAGATAGAATTTCCCACTTCCTGAAACAGTTTTTTTGGTTTTCCTGAAGCCCTTACGTCAAGAATCAGCTATAGAAATAAACTGGTTTTACTTACAAAGTGGCAACTTTGCTAGCCTTTTCTAGATTGTAAAATGTAAAGATTATAAAAAAGATTTTTCGAACACAATTGGTGGTTACAACTCTTTTCTACTTCTCAAATTTCATAAATCCACGACACCTGACCAACTTTTGTACTTCCAAAACACTGACGCTCCCCATAGCAGCTAAGATGTTGTTTACTTTTGTGTGCCTTCCTTTAGCTCTGCAAAGATGAAAAAAAAAAAGGTGTGAATTCTGCTTCACTGGGGATTTCCATGACAAACACGTATCAGACCTCCCATGAGAAAAAGCAGCAAAGCAGACGGTGTGTTGCTCAGAGTTTAAACCTAAACGATTTAGCACAGTCTTATCAGCCTCTGCTGTTTGTTGTGGCTGTTTGACTGCAAGTGTGTATGTGTGTGTGTGTGTGTGAGAGAGAGAGAGAGAGAGAGAGATGTGCTCAGGCATTTGACAGCGATCAACTGACTCTGTGGAGACGTACAGCTGTGGAGATAGTATCAGACACCATTGTCAGGTGACTGGATCCTTGAAAGCAAAAGGAAGGCTCGGGCTGACAGTCGTCTTTGGGGAAATGGCAGCGCAGGTATTCTGGTTTAGTAACTCCCGAGTGTTTCCAGAAAAACAAAATGTGAACCATTTTTCTGTGGAAAACCCAGACATACTGTGAATGCATTTTATGGCTAACAGTTCCGGTTAGTGGCTGTTTACTCACGTCCAGTAAGTTTCATTCCTCCCAGTGACACCTGAAGCTCCCTTTCTTGTCTCTCTGTTTTAACCCCTCATTATATTAACCTTGTTGATTAATGCAAGACATCGCTGGGATGAGTATTATGGGTTTCAATGGGAAAATGAGTTGGAAATTACATTAACCTACACCCCGAGACTGCCCAGTGACCTAATCCATTGTAGGCGATTCTCTACTGTACGTGTAATTGTTCTGCTCTCCAGAGACCCCTGCAGCCTCTGATGTGGGGGCCTGCCTGCATGCAATTACAAGCCATTAGCCCCTGACTGATATCTTCTCTGAGGGCTAATGCATTGCTATAGCACAAAACAAGGAAAAGGGAAAAAGACAATAAATAACATAAATGAATAAAACGCCACTTTTCATTACTCAAATCTTTAGCTTCTTTGAGTCATTTCAGTGACTAATGCAGTTTTTATCCACAGACAAAACTACATGACTGTATACGTGGATGATGGAGCGGCACATCATGGATCCACTGAACACCATAAAAACGATAAAAACCCTGTTGTAAAGTCTGCCTGAGATCTGCAGTGCACGTTGAAGACGCTTTGCTTATTTTTACACAGTTAGATTAGAGAACTTTTAGTACGTCATTATGATTGATAAAATCTGTGGTTTAACAGTAACACAAAAGTGTGTGTGTGGAGTGATGTGCCCAACCTGTTGTCCCCGGTGTGTTACAACCTCAGGCTGCTACCAACAGTATCGCAAGCACCACAGCCATATCAGTAACATACGCAAAGCACTCGAGCTCTTTGGAGGCTCTTTGTGTTGCAGTTGTACGCAAATACTCTGTCTCTGCTCCGTTCATCTTTACATCTGCATCACACACTGAAAACTGCCTGTGTTATTGTGTCCAAGAAACCTTTTTTGTTTTTCCTCAACCCTCTACCACCCACCAATATCCCCCCTTGTTGAATTACAGCTCTGCTTTCCCCTCCTTCTCAATTCTCTGGTTTCCCCCTGCCACTGACTGAGTGACAGTGTGGGGCCTGGCTACTCTCCTGTCGTGAGGCCTGCATTGAACGCTTGGTTATTGCCCTCTAATTATCAATTACAGGGCTCTGCTTCCACACCTGGAGCAGGCCAGGCTGGGAATGAGCTTAGCCCATTAGGATGGACCTCCGACTGGGCTGTTTATGGAGGGGGCTGGGCTCTACCCTCTGGAGGTGTTAATGGGCCTTCCAGGGCTACAGTCAGCAGGCTGATCCATCAGTGTCTGATGACACACCGGGCTACTTGCTGCACTGCTGTTGGGATTTTAATGCTTATTTCCAATAAAGATATATGTAATTATCCTCTTTCATTTTCCCATTTCAAAGATTTAAACCTTTTATCTCTGACATGAATTTGAAGAGATCATCACAATCAGCTTTATTGGCCGAGTATGTGTGTACAGATACAAGGAATATGACTCCGGTTTGAAGTTGCTCTCAGTGTTACACACCGAACACTTAATACAGTGATAACAAAGCTGAACAAAGATGGCTAAAAATGATGTATTATGTACATAAAAGTTGGTGTATATATAATTAAATATTTAAAAAAGCAACAATGAACAACAACATTCAGTGTCTATATACAAGTCAAACTGTTTCTGACATATTTGGTTAAGTTACTGAAATAAATCGCAATAAAAAGACAATGATGCCCTGATGCTTAAGATATAGATTAAAGTAAAGATACTGCACTAGTTTTACATTTTTTTTAATAGTCCGGAGGAGGAGTGCACATCCTGTGATAATGGTGTGAAAATTATTCTACGGTGTTTTGTGTAGCTCTCAAAGTGCTTTCCAAAGTCTGAGAAAATTTCCAGTGATCACTTGAGTATCTTGAGTATAACATTTGAATATATTGTTAAAGAGAAAACCTGTGTTATAAACTGTTTGAGCTTGAATGATGTGGCTGTTTACCAAGCAGGGAGAACCTAATAAATTACACTAGTGAGGTGCATTATGGGAAATGTAGATTATAGTGTTTTTGGAGCTTGAACACAACTGAAAAGATTCTGCTTTGGTGACATCACATACAATTAAAACAAAACACAAGGCATGAAATAACTACACTGAAGGCATAAAACAAGTGGTAAAAACATAAAATGACTATATTCACACATTATAAATGTTAAAAACAGTAGAATAAATGAATAATAAAAACGTGTTCCCATAGGGATGCTGTTAGCACCATAAACCCAGCATGCTGTTTATCAGTGTGAACCTACCATTACAGTGTCCTGTGGATAAGAATAATAACACCATTTGTGTTTTTAGAAGTTGAAGGAGGGGAACATTAAATAGAAATATCTGGAAATCTCAACCTCTACCACATTGAATCTTGAATCTTGAATTGATTTTGACAATACTTTGAAGTACAATACTATATTGCTGGAGTACCCTTCTATCTCTTGAGATTTTAACATGGGCAGAGCAGGTTGAAAGATGTAATGGCATCACGAAACCATCTGCTCGTCGCTCTGTTTAAGCTCTCTTCCATCTCTCTTCCATCTAATTTGTTCAGACTTGCAATATTCAGTGAAGTCTATTCAGAAACGGTGCAGCATTGAAAGAAAACTACTAGGTTTGCTCATACAAATTTGACTCTTCATGTAGCTTGTCATTTGCTTGTTGGTACCAATATCTTTAAACATACTGAGTGATGAGGAATGACAGAAGACATGTACAGATCAATGCATTCATGTTGCCACAGCTGTCTGTAGCTTCTACACTCGTCTTTTCCATTCATGTAAGAAGACACAAAAATAGATGTCTTTTCAACCCTGAATGCAAATAGATTGACTTGGCCTCTCATCATTACAATAGTCGCTCTTTCAAGGCTGTCTCGTCTGCGCTCTATTCAACTGTTAGCAGCGTTTAGGTGCAGGAGTCATATTATGGCAGCCGTGCTCCATATCATACAGAAGATTGAAATGAAAATGAGGCATTTCCCAAAATAGCTGCAGGCAGACAGAGGGAAGCTGCTAGTCGGAGGATTGAGGGTGACAGAGGTGAAGATATATGTTGTGACTTTCTGTGTATTTTAGAGCTCGCGGGTTGTTTTGAGTCTTTGTCAGGCTAAATGCTTCTGAGATATGTCACAGGTGTTATGATGGATTGGAGGGTGCGGTATGCGCCACACTAACTTTGCAATTGATTTACATCGTGCGAGTGTGAGAGAGAGACGCAGAGAGAGAGAGAGAGAGAGAGAGAGAGCAGGTGTGTGCTTGTGAATGCAACCACACATTTGTATTATAGTGCGTGTATTTCAGATCACCCCATTGGTCTTCCTGCTGTTTTGTGTGAAATGTGTGTGTGTGTGTGTGTGTGTGTGTGTGTGTGTGTGTTTGCATGGTTTAATTGCGGCAGAACAAGGGAGGAAATGAATGACTAAGACACAGCTTTGCATGTATTCTCTTATGATAAAAGCTTTTACGATTCATAGCAGATTGAAAATATGCTTTTTGCATTTTAAAGTCAGCTTACAAAAGATGTTTTATTTTCATGTTTAGGACCTTTTGTACTGCTGCCAAAGAAATCCCAAACAATGACATGTCATATGTAAGAATATTTCAACAGTATGAAATCAAAGGCTACCAGCACAGTGCTTTGATCAATATGTTTGACAATGTTCTATAGTTCTAATTATCAACAAATTCCTTGAAAAGAGCACACAATGAATTGATCCCACTAACAAGCGTTGTCTATTTGTCCAAAGCCAGATTTTTTTTATTCCTCTGTGCCAGAGAGCTCCACTGTTGTCTAAAAACAATTTTTGAGTCACTCTCACAAACACCTTCCTGCTGCTGTACATACTCACTAGAGCAGCAAATGTTTATTAATCTGCAGCTGAAAATAGTCCCCAACAATGCACTATTTTCTCCTGTTTGAGTAATGTTTGCTAAAAACTACAGTGCCTATTTTTTTTATAGAAACTTACTGAGCATTTTATAAGAATCAAACAATATATTTTTGAGCCAAAGTTTTAAATCTCCAGTAGGCGACGAATGGGCTTCAAAAACAATTGAGAGATGGAGTGAATATTTTTTCTGGATTATGTTGATAATAAGAAACATTACACAATAAAACCAGTCTTGTCTTTTACACATATGGCTTCAATAAGGGTTAACTGAACTAGTTAAAACAAAATGACATATAATTTGATTTTAGCTTTACAATGTCCACGATAACAAGAAAAGTGGACAAATCACTTTTCTCCGTAATTACAATCAACCGCTCATGATGAAATTCAAAGCTTGGAGCTAAAAGTCATCATCTCAACAACCATTAGTGATGTTTCCATGATGTATCCACACACACACACTCAGTGTGTTAAACCTCCCTGTTGTCCCCTGCTGTGCTTCACTGGGGCCGTGGGATGTGTGCACTGACGCAAGCTCCAGTCTCTCTTGGGCAGCCATGCGGGTAAATAAACTGGTGATTGTGTGCTGAGGGAGGACGTCACATGCACAGATGAAAAAGCCTGTTGATTACTGATCGGCTAGCAGCGGTAATAACGCTCTACGTCCAAACTCTCAGCATCAAGATTAGATCTGGATCAATCGTTAATACAGTGACTGAAATACAAATGGAAGAAAAGTCTCCTCTGACCTGTATAATTCATTTGTATTTAATTGCGCCTATACGTGCTTGGCAGCCAAGTCATTGATTTCAATATAGGAGATGATGAAAATAGTCTTTCACCTTAATTACGGACCAAAAGAAACTGAAACTCTCTCTGTTATTTAATATGTAACAACATCTCTACTCTCTGCTTGTGCGGTTGATGACTTATTGTTACTTCGTGCCATCGAGTGAGTCTGTGGCTCTGACTCGTCTTATCTTATCTTGGTCAGAAGATCGTGATACCTCTCTTGTGTTGCATCGACCTCTGTGTAAGATGAATAATTTGTCACTGCTTGTTAATGTCTAGAGAGTCTCTGTGGTTTCTCAGCGGACAGTTTGGTCGCTTTGTGGTCGCCCCAAACTGTGAACAACTCAGCTTTTCTAAATTTGTGAAACAGCTATGTTCATATTTTATTTGACTCAGGGCTAAAAATATATCTATGTGTAAAATATAGATAAATAAGCTATGTGTCATCACCATGACATTGACGTTATTAGCTATTTCAGGTCCTTTTGACCCATTTAGAGCCAATGCAGCCTTTTGTTTTAGCTTTTGATGTTCATCGCTTGTATCTTAGCCGTCATAACATAGTGTTGTCTTATTCTCCGTTGAGAATATTTGTGTTAAGGAAGGTTAAGGTGGGAACACACACACGCATGTCAGGGTTCTCATTAAGACAATGGCTGTCATTTCCGACAATGCACCAATTAGAGTGTATCCTGTGCTAACAATGTGCTTCGTTGGGGGCGCAGCTCCTCCCGTTCTTGAATCCAAATCTTTGTCACCTTAAATGAAAAGCACTTGTAACATCACAAGGCCTATCCTCCATTATCCCTCTTTACTATTATTCATCTCCAATAAGCACTGCAGCTACCCTCGGGGGCGACAAGAGGAGAGGTTTGATGCAATTCAATTCTAATCAGACACTGTTTGCCTGTTTTTGGATTTGCTCTTATGTTCTCTCACGATGTGAAAGGCGCGGCGCCCCAGGCACAGCTGACTGTGACGGTGGGCCCCCACGAGGGACCCTATGGCCGCTCAATGGGGAGGAGTTCCTAATCCAGGATTATTCCCCCAGACTCGCAGCCAGCTGGATTAGGAGATAGTCAGTGGAAAAGGGCACCGTCAGCACTCTTTCCTTAGCAGCTCAGTGGATTAGAGCCGAGCAGATGCCGAGCTGCCTGTGAGGTGTGCAGGCCGAGAGGAACAGAGAGCCTTTGCCGGTCCCCTCGCAGCTACACAGCAGCACCATACATGGAGATGGAAAAAAGGGGATGGTTGAGTGCACACTCATACACGGGGAAGAGTTGATTTTTCCGTTCTTGACTTGTGGTGTTCAAATATGGTGTCAGGAGATAATGGATGGCTTTACGGCTGGATGGTGCTAAGCTAAATTGAGGAAAGGGGAAATTCAAATGAAAACCCGCATTCATGCATTTGTAGTTATTTCTTCAATGAAATCCATATCTGTGCAAGGCCGCAAAGTCGGACAGATGACAGCCTCCATACAGCTGCAGCCCGCCATCCCTCATTAGAGACATTATCTGCATTACAGACTGTGTGGATGTGCATTTGTACATTATACAGTGTGTTTTGTGCGTGTGTGTGTGTGTGAGTGCGTGAGTGTGTGTGCTGGGTGAGAGAATAAGGGTGTTTGAGAGCAGCAACTGGTTGTGTGTTCATTGAGGTGTGCATGTGTGTGAAACCGAGTGCATGATCGCAGCAGAGCAGCCTCAGATACCCCGGCTAGTTTCTCCAGCCAATAATCAGCTACTATTGATTGTGAAGTAGTCAATGAGAGTAGAGACTCAATGTGCCCTCAAAGCTGCCGCGGACGGATCGATCACGGCCTGCTGCTTTGTGTGACTGGCATAATGGAATGTGCACAGCAGTGTTTGCTTTTCCTCGATACAAACAAAAGAACATTTCTTCTTTCATTTTTGTCCATTGTTCGTCACTTTTTTTTTCCTGACAAATGTTGCAAGATTAGGAAATGTGATCATTTGCGCCGGCAAATGTATGTTTTCGTCCATTAGACCGAGATGCACGCAACCACTTTGCCTCATCATCAAAACCGCATCTTATCAACTTAATGCAGAGAAAGAGGCCATATTGAAATTGCCAGGTGCCTAATTTGGTCTTTGTCGCACATAATTGAAACCACTCATCCCTCCCTCCTCTGAACGGGAGAAAGAGTGAGGGGGCAGAAGAGAGAGAGAGAGAAAGAGAGAGAGAGAGAGAGAGAGAGAGATAATTGCCTTATAAGGCAGTAGGCTGCTATGAATATGACGTCTCCTTCCCAGCAGCGTGCTGGCAGATGATACGGTAAAGCCCACATCTCATATCCATCTGAAGAAAGCTGGCTCTCTCAGGCTTTGGTTTGATAGCTCCAGCTGTCTCGTTTAGCACTGCATGTGTGTGCATGTGTGTAAATTTATTTATGTGTATATGTGTGTGCTTGGGGGGTGGGGGGTTTCATGTAGGCTGTGTGTGTGTGTGTGTGTGTGTGTGTTTTTAAGAGGAGGTGTTGTGTGTGTGTGTGAGTGAGTGCATGTGTACCGTGTTATTGACTCCTGAATTACTTCTCTGCAGGGGGATTTTTGTTGGAATGTTGTGTGTGTGGCGGCAGCAGGCAGGACAACATGGATGATGAATAGAAAGTGTGTGTGTGTGTGTGAGTGTGTGTGGGATGCTGAGTCAGGTGGGTGATTTACAGTGTAAGCATTGCTGGGCAGGTGGCGGCGCACGCACACACACACACACACACACACAAACAGACACGCCATGTATAACAAAATGTTCCTCTTCCTCTTTTGTTTTTCAGCTGGCACTCCTCCTCCTCTCTGTTTCTCTTCTACATCCTCCGATCCCGTGGTTCTTTCCCTCCATGCCTTTCCCTTCCTCCCCTTCTTGTTGTATCCTTCTCTTTCCCCTTTCCATCACTATCCCTCGCAGTTTCCCTGAATCTCAGTGTACCCCTCCCCCAACCAGACAGCCGGGCTGGATGTGTCTGTGTGTGTGTGTGTGTGTGTGTGTGTGTGTGTGCGCGCGCTCCCAGCTGGGGGCAGCAGTAGGGAGGGATGTTCTTTGGGGAAATGAAGGACGGTATGCAGTCTGCTCCTTTTGGAAAACCGTGTATCATCTCTGCTTCTCGCTATCCTTTGTCAACTGTGAATTTCGTCTTCTTGTCTCATTTAAACACACCTCTGTTTTACTGAATCTGCTTCTCAACCTGCTAAAAAATATATATATACATATATCTCACTCTCAACCTGTCACCCCCTCTCCCCCTCCCCCTCTCTCTATCTTCCTTCTCCTGTTCTCTCCGTCTCTTTCCACACTGATGTGCCCGGATTGTACTTTTCCACTGTTGCTGGTGCCCTCTCAGCATGCACTGCCGTCTCCAACAGAGAGGGTTTTCTCCTGTCACTACACACTCCTCACAGGGTATCCTCTCGCTACCAACAGTCTCTTTAAAGCCCAGCTCTTCATTTATCTCAGCTCTCCTTTTTCTTTCTATTTTTTTTATCTCCCCTTCTCGCTTTTTTAGTGCCGCAAGCTCCTTTCAATTATTTTCCCCTTCCTCTCTGCTGCGGTCGCTGGGAGACAGCTTTTCTGTGCAAATATTTGCTCTTCATGAATATGCCATCATTAAGCACCCTGCGTAGGTGTGGGTGCAGCATCAACGAAATGTTAATTGTGGCTCGGCGAGGCCCTCTCGCGCATTCCTCCCCTTGCAGGAATCTGGCAGGAGCTCAGACAGGGAACAGACGTCTGGGTCAGGGCAGGCTCAGGCAGAGAGAGTGTAGGAGAGACTGAGAGTCAGAGGGAGAGAGGAGGAGGGAGAGGGGAAGGAAAATGAGCAGTGTAAATAAGGGAAATAAGAGTGAAATGTATTTAGACAGGACATGAAGAAAGGAGAAAAATAACATCTAAACCCTCCATTCGCACCATCAGGTTCAGGCCTTCAGGTCTAACATGAACCACAGGGGGTTTCTGCTTCCGGAGAAGCTGCTTTGTACCTTTTGAGTGCACTTCCCCACTGCCTGAGGACACATCATACGCTGGACTCATTTAAAGAAATCCTAAAGCATTTCTTCATAAACGATCGCAGTATTTCTAAGTCACAAAAAATCTGACCACTAATTCTTATACCACAGCTTTTGATTTGTGCCTTTTTTCTGTTGTTTTACCTGCTTTTGATTACAGTGTGGCTCTACGGTCCTGTTTCCCCTTTGAGATTTGCATTTAATGAAACATGTGTTATTTATAAAATGCATTATTGCTATTGATATTAAGGTCACGAAAAAAAAAGGAGAGTGCGTTTGCCCGAGGGAGTTCAGTTGTCAATTGTAGCACAACTGGATGAGGACCAAGAGGCCAGCATGAAAAGAGGGATTAGAGTCCATTTCAACATGGAGCTGGTATCTGTTGCAAGATCGTCTTAATATGGTGAACAGCAACGGCTTTGTTTTAGGCGAAGAATGTAGCCGGTTCAGATAAATTAGAGGCAGCCATTTCCGTTGGCATGAGGGCATGGCTATGTTGGTAGAGCTATGCCGACGGTAAGACCATGGACACTGTGATATGGAGTAAAGCATTGGAGGGAACCGAAAAAGCTTTGGGGAATTTCCTTGATTGAGGAGATACTCGGCAGGAAAAGTGAAACATTGGTTTCAAGACTTCTCGACTAACAGGTGATGATGATGCCTGCAGGAGAAGAAGCACTCATGCAATTAAGTAAATGTACCAATACACGTCATGTAAAACACGTCATTACATGTAAATATGTTGCGTACAAAATCCTAGTAAAAGTCAAAAATACATATGAATTATTAGAAACTGACCAACAGAAAGGAACACGACTCAGCTTATAGACACGGGACAGACTTTTCATTTTTCTTTTCTATCATTTCTTCAGGTCTAAGATCAGTGTGAGAATATGTGTAAAACTGCAGCTGCAGACAGACAGGATGTAGTCACAGAGGGCTTACGGGTGACATGATTGCAGTTAGTCACACATGGCCAACGTGACTGCTGCCACTGCTGAGCGTGGCCGGTTTGATACATTGTGTGGCTCCGTGTAGTGTCTGTCCTCGCTGTCATCTCATTTCACACGTTTATTTTCGTACATTCAGGGGAGATGCTCCTCCACACTGTCTTACCTCCAGGCCTAGCGCTGAAATGCGACTGACGCGTGGATGTTTGTTTGGGTGGAAACTTTCCAACTTTCCAGGACTCTTTTCTCCATCGCTGTCATCTACAATCAGACAGTAAAAGTGCTGGCTGTGCAGGTGTGTGCGGATTGAAGGATGCCACCTCTTCCTCATCATCCTCCGTTTCATCCTTTAGCTTCAACCCCTAAAACATCTCTTCCTCAGCTCTGTTCTTTCTCTTTCCACAGGTGAATTCTCCTGCGCCCCCCCTCCTTTGTCTCTCATCTACCACCCTCCACCCCGTCCCCCCACTCCATGCCTGCTGCTTTCCCAGAGAAGTCAACCTGTTATCGGCGGGGTCTATGAATAGCACAGGGTGGGAGCTGCGACCCACTCACCTCCCAGACAGAGCTCATGTCTTATGCATTGCTCCTGCATGTTGAATCTTTCAGACGTTATTTCTACTGTTATTCGGCTGTAGTTCTGCTAGTTTCCCCCAAAAAACCTGCCAAAATATCTTAATATTTTAGAGATTTACATACCGTATAATTGAGTGTTCAGATTCAAGCCACTAATTCACAGTACACGAGTAATGTAAACACATCTCTCTGTTAATTACCCGCAGTTCATCTCGTATCTGAGTGTTTGTGTCTCTGTGACGTGCATCATCTTTTTTTGGTGCTCTTGAGCTGAAAAGAATGATGAAAATAAATAATTGCACTCAATTTGCATTCTGCACACCTTTTCTCCTACTTGCCCTGCACCAGACACCAGCGCATGCTTCATCTGAAGATTGCAGCTCAACAGTCAGAGCTGCGTATGTACGCAGATGCAGCACAGAGATAAGCGTCAGCTACCGTCGATGCCATCATTCTTCCTACGTTGCTCCTGGATATTTGGTTACGGCAAGATGCTTATTTCCCAACACTGAAACCTGTTTACAATGCAGTGAGCGGCGGCATCATCCTCCCAGTGTTTCTCCTCTATGCCACAGCTCCAATAATACACCAGGGACAAGGAGCTTAGCAGTGACAGCCCCAAATCCCTCTTTCCACAGCACTGATTTCTGGATTAAGGAGGGGAGATTTCCACACCTCTGAATTGTATTGTGTTATGGGGCTCATGCATCTTTTCATGCATCTTTTCTTCTGCGCTGTGCATTGAAATGGGAGCATTTCCTTATTTACACAGGTTTAGAGAGATTCTGGATGGGGCATGGGAGGCTATAACATAGATGAGATTTGAGGCAGGGAGAAGGTGGAGAATAACAGTGATTATTGTGGTAAACCCCCTTTATGGATGGATTTTGGAGCTTCATTGTAAGCAGAACATTTAAATAGAGCGCTTATGTGCATATTTTGGTTCCTAAAAAGCATGTTCACTCCAGGAGCGTCTTAATTCAAGCTATGCCTCAGATCTCGACTCCTAGCTCTGCCATTACTTTGACAGATTTGGATGCCACAAAAAGGTTGGAGGGATATTTTCATTCCCGCGTGATATAAACCTTCCCACTTCATTCCTCCTTTTCCTCCTCCTCCTTTTTTACTTGTTGGCCACGCCTTTTTTTCTCTCCCTCGCTCCCGTCCTCCAGGACCCTCTTCTCGTCCTTCGTCATTTTCTCCCTCATTTTATTACCCAACATTGTTTTGACTTTTCAAAGTTCCACATTCCTCCGCACAGGCATACCGACCTGCCTGCCCAACTGCCGGAAGAATTCCTGGCCTGTGATTATCCACTCATATTTCAGTTATACACACACACACACACACACACACACACACACACACACAGGGGGGTGGGGTGGGAGGCAATAAATTAATGGAATAGGCTGTACTCTTTTATTACCTCTGAAGAAAGGTTTATTGTTTCTTGTTTCAGGGGTTTGAATTGATTTACTGACACATTCCAAAATGTCCAAATGCCATTGATTTGCTTTTGAGTGATCAATCTGGGGAGATTTGTATTATTTTTAACAGATGCTGTATGGCAAGCGGAGTGTGTTTGTGTGTGTGTGCTGCTCAAATTTTTTTTTCTCTGTGTGCCAAATTAAACACATCTTTATTGCGTGTTTATTTTACATTTATCGAGAAATTCACTTTTGAAGAGCAATTAATTAGGAGCCCGAAAATTATGAAAATCTAAATCAATCAAATTGACATTTCCCTCATGATGCGGCTGCAAACACTGTATATATGTGCATTCGTAATTGTGAGGGAAAGCACACATTTTGTCTGGAAAAACTGTAATTTTTGCCCGAATGAATAAACAAATTAAACCAGTTTATGTATCTAGAGCAGACACATTAATGCACGTATACACACGTGCATGCACACACTCGCAACACACACGCACAGCAAGTCGGCAGTGGGTGTTAATTGTGTTGGGCCTCAGGGCAAAAAAACATTGCACCAAAGACAGACAGACAGAGTGTGTTCTGTCTTTCAGCAACCTATGCCGTTTTATCAAGACAATCATGGTACAGTTATAAAACACACTGCATCTGCATTTAAAATGATTACTCATTATATAGCATATGCACTATGGGAAAGATATGTGCACACTTCTTTTGTTCAAATGTTCTTCTTGTTTTTATTTACAGCGTATATCCCCCATTGAATTCCAACAGTGGGTTCATGCCTATACGACTGTTAATTGCTAATTAGGCTGGTGTAGCAACAGACCCTTGTATGAGGTGATGGCACTGTGTCGGTGTACACAGAATAATTACAATAAAAGGTGCTGTAGGAGCGTGTCAACATCTGCTCCCTGTGTGTCTGTAGGAAAAGAAAAGAGGAGCTCTCACAAATGTGACAGGTTGCACTTACCAGTGGAATTTGTTCACAGGGTCGTTTGCTGCAGCCCAGTCGATATAGAGATTTTAGAGAGAGAACTGAGAGGATATCTAATTTTATGAACCTGAACCTGCATTTATATAATATATCTTCATTTATGTTGAAGCTTGTACAATAACTACAGATAATGTTTAACGTGAAGTGTATAAATTATTGTTGGAATACACCTTTTGTTTTCTGTTGACATTTCGGCAACGCAGTTTTCTGTGTTTAAAGCTCATGATTAAACGGGAGGAGTCCCTGAAGTAATGCAATGTTTGGGAAAAACTCATGAGTGCATTTGCGTACACACACATCCTCCAGCATATCAGCAGAGCATCAGCAATGTATTTAAAAAGTAATAAAAACTGTGGCAGCCAATATGTGAGAGTCATGAATTTTGAAACGATGCTCCACACGCAACCAGTAAAACAGGATTTAAAGGTTAAGAACAATCAAGATTTTCTCGTGAAATGATCGCAACGCACTGCTGTTACATAGTAGCGCTTGTGCAACACACACGTTCGTCTTTACTCGCTGCCAGTGTACAGCATGTGTCTGTGTGTTTGAGGTTTGAGACTGTAGCATGCTGAAATGCTTGTATGTGGGTAAAACTATCCTGAAAACACATGTTGGTCTAATGGATTTAATATAGCTGTAAATTACAGTCAACAGAGAGCTAGAGCATCAGTACCACTCACATGGAAATGAGTACTACTTGAGTGCCTTTTAATGCTGTATTCAAAGCTTTATCAGTGACGTGTGTGTGTTCCACACATCCCTTAACAAATTAAGTGAAGTGTGTTTAGGGTCAGTTTTGTGTTTGGTTATTCTTTTTCTTTCCTATTTTTAAGGCGACGACCTCTTATGACATATTTATTTTCTTTCATACATTTCATGCTTCTGTTTCATACGGATTGTATGCATTTATTATCTATGATTAATTTCATGCTCCATTTGAATGGATTGTTTAATTATTCAGGCAATTGCTTAACACAAATAGCTTGTAAAGGTTCCAGCTTTGAATTTGAACTGCAATTTCTCAGAATTTCCCTTTATTTCTCAACTTATAACCTACAACATTAACAGTTGTGAAAGCTTTTGGGGGCTTTCTGGTCAATGTTCTAGTAATGCAATAAGCAGCAGAAGTTCTATGAGTTAGAAATATGTTCATTTAAACAGTAACTCTCCTGTGCAGGGCTATGATGCATATGAGATCCATATATGCATGTGTGCAATGTTTGCATGTATGCATAGGTGTGTGTGTGTGCATGAGTTAGTGTGTGCGAATTTAATCTGTTGATTGTGCAAATGGTGGTAGCATGCGGATGGATTTTAACCTGCGCCTCTGCCTCATTAGGCCTGCCTCCGTTGCCATGGTTGTCTATTAGAGCAGCGGAGATTAAAGACTAATTTACATGTGAAAGAGGAGAGTGGTTGGAGAGAGAGAGAGAGAGAGAGAGAGAGAGAGAGAGACTATATTCTACTACACTCTACTCACTTCAGTGTATTCTGGAGAAGAGGGTCAGATAGGGCACAGGCAAATGTTTGCAGAAGCTCTGACCAACATTTACCTATATCTGTGTGTGTTATCGACTTCGGGTTCTGCCGTGCAGTCTATCATATTAAATGCACTTTTAATGAAATTAAATACGTGTTACTAACCTCTAGCCATAAGAGTGCCTGAAAATATTTATGGTTGTGTGCACCTGTGGCTTGTGGTTTGAGACACACATACACCCCATGTATCTTGCTCTCTCTCTTGCTCTCTTGCCATGTTTCCTGTTTATCTCTAGAGTCAAATTAGGGCAAAATGACCCCCTCAAAAAATATTTTAAAGCATTTCAAATAATTTGTGTTAATTGCATTCAAAGCAATATACAATGATAACAAAGTCAATTGCTTTATATATAAACCTCCTAATATCAAAATATATATCTTGTGTGTGTGCTGCACATGATCGTATGAGACAGGTGGAAGTTTTGCATACTGCATGTAGGCCAACATCTGGCATCCTGTCACACCTGATCCTCTAAGAAAAGTAGAGAAACGAGGAGAAAAATGTTTGGAAATGAGTATTATTTTACAACACTGAGGTGACCCTGAGAGGAAAGGAAATGCGTATTATGTAGCCAGCGCTGCGCTTGTTGTTCAGAGATCTGCAAGGTGCACTTAATGACTGTGAGCATGTAATTATTGAGTCTCTTCATGAGAGGCATGAGTCACCTCGTTCACTCTCTCTCTCTTTCTTTCTCTTTAATGTTCATCATGAACTGAAGCAGGAAAGGCAAAGTACTCAGTTTCACTCTGACTCACTCCACCACGGTGGCTTTGACCAAAACAAGCCACAAGATACACCAGCTAGTGTGTGAACTCTGCAGCACTGAACTGTAAACCTGCTATTGCTCAGCACAAGGCGGGCGAATTCACAACAGACCAATTAGACAAATAAAATCGCACATTTTACTGAAACTGAAAAGACGACAACGCAGACAGTCTGGTGGATTCGTGACATGATTCGCGGCATGCATCGCCTTCACATTGTCACTCCACAGGCAGTGTATGAAAAGCCACAATAGCCTCTCCCAGCAGAGAGTCTGCTTGCCATATTTTAGATTCCTAATAAGCCAAGTCTACAGGCAGCAACAGACAGCAAGGAGAGAATCTTCTCTATGAATATTAATGTGTGGTGCAGGGGGGAGGTTGAGGGGCAGGGAGAGTGGGGAACCAAAGCCTCCTCCAAATCCTTCGCAGATAAACTGAGAGGGGAAGAGAGATGATTACATGCATGGTTTTTCACAGGGCTCCCCCAAATCTCATTTTCTGTAGTGCATTTTAATGGGATCCTCGCACACACCTCAGCCAACTAAGTCTCTCCGGATGCTGCCATTAAAGTGGGGGCAGATAAATTCCCAGCTCCCGTGAATTTCCCGTGAAAATGCATGCAGTGCCACGAGGACGAGGGTTTTGTCACGGCCCTTACGCGAGCAAAAGCTGGGCCTTGTCGACCCTTTTTTTGTCTTTGTAATGTGCCGAATGTATCAATGTCATTTAAATGCAACCTCAGACAATGGAGAGCTGCGAGAGATGGATGAGACGAGGCGACAAAATAGGAATCAAAGTCATTCTCGAGCTGCAGATGATGGAAGAGGTCACCGCATACAGGTCCCCAGAGGGAAAAAGATGTGGACATATGCGTGACGTGGAAACATGATGGAAAATTAGTTCATATGAAGAAGAATCGGGCACATTTGATGGTGTTGTTCTGTGTTTTTAGGCTTTTCAGATTAACGTCCCAGCATTTACAAATTACATTGAGGATAACACACACAAACGAAGACAGAATGGACCTTTACACCCCATGAACTCGTGTCACATGCCATGATTTCCTGTTTTGAAATCGGAGACTCAGACATTGATCTCCGTCCCCTCTCTGTCCGTCTTGTGTTTATTGCTGATAGCCATCAGGGTGACCAGAGCACACACGAGGGACTGTTTAATTACACACTCTTTCTCCACGTGTCCATCAATAATCAAACTGATGCAATCATTCATGTGGCCATTTCAATCAATACCTTCAAGAGAACTGGGACTGAGGCTTCATATTGGTTTTATGGCATTGTTACTCCGGTCATTTTACTATCTGAGAGTTCACCAGCCGTTTATTATCAATGTGTTGGTTAAATGGGCCATTCATTAGACTTTATGTAGTGCCTGCACTCTCTGTTGGAGGGGGATTCAGTCATTTCTGATTTAGGTAAAGATAACAACAGGAAGGAACAGACTTTTTCCATTTTGCTGACATTTTCACATCAACATGCTTCCTTTAGAGCGTTAATCTTTTAATCTCATTCCCAGAGGAGCACCTTCTCTTTTATACTCTTAACAGTATCGTTTGTGTGAAGTAGCTCCTCTAAAGCAGCCACGTTAATGGACTTAACGAGACATCTACAGAGCTGGTATTGTCTTGAGGAAGCCGTTTGACTGAGATGTTGACACTTGGCCTGAGCGGGTGTGGAAATAATTATAATGTCTGCAGAATCGTTCTGTTCGGACGGCATGAAAAGGGACAGACTTTTGTATGTTGCGCCAAGCGGCCTCGCTCCTCTCTCCTCAGCTTCAGAACATGTGCTCGTAGCTCATAGTGTGTGTGTGTGCGCTTAGCTGAGCTGGTATAAACAACACTGTCTGGCAGTTCTGCAGAAATACAAGAGAGCAGATGACTGGTATGATAAAGAGGTGTTTCCACTTCTATGCTTGATAACAAAAAAGATTGTCTTTGTGTGTAGTGTGTGTGTGTGTGTGTGTGTGTGTGTGTGTGTGTGTGTGTTTGTGTCCAGAGATGGCTTGAGAAATAAGTAATCTAGGGGTCCAACCAGTCTTGGGCACCCTGATGCATGAAGCCATATTTTCACAAGGCTTTCTTGGTTGTGTCTCTGTAGCTGCATCCACCGTTTGGTAGGATGTGTGAGCAGTTTGTTGTGTTTTTGGCCTGGACCATGGCGTCCTCTTTCACCACAAGACACCTCTCTGTCCAATCAGTGAGCTGCATCCAGACACAATGAGAAAATTGTTCCTCTCTTTGCATTTATGTGATTTTCTTTTCTGCTTTCCGTAGCTTTAAGTCCTTATGATTAATGACATCCAAAACAACATGCTCCTGACCGTGTGCATGTACGTCTGCCTGTACGAGCAAGTGCCTGTATATGTGACGAGTCAGATTCAGTGGAAAGATAGGAAGATGTGAGAGTGAGCTCAGATACTGCGCTCACCTTCAAGCTCGAAAGATTACCATCACACATCCCAGCCCTCTTTCATCCACTGCTCTGATAGACTCAACCCAGACAATACAGCATCTGTAGAAAATTTCCCCACATTTAATGTGTGTGTGTGTGTGTGTGTGTGTGTGCGCACATGCGCGTCAGTGTGTGCTAGGGCCCATGAAACTGTGATCTCTTTAATAATTCACTTTTAGACACAGCACCATTAAATATCTGTGTGTGTGCAGCTTTATGTGCGTGCATGTGGTGTGTATGAATTCAGTATGTATACAGTTTCCACACAGGTGTGAAAAGGGACAGAGTGCTGTATATAACATAACACTTCGGTTCTTCATCAACCACTGTGGTGTGTTTGTGTGTGAGTGAAGGGGGTCATGTGTGCAGTAGGTTTGCATATGTGTGTATTTTGGTTTGTTTGTTGTATATGTTGGCAGGCAGGGGGGGAGGTGTATTGTCCATGTGCAGAAATGTTTTGTTTCAGCCATTTCCTCTCCCACAGATCAATGAAAACATGAATAAGAGGCTCATCGGGTTTGATCTGACTGTGTTCACGCTGAGAAAACTGGATCGCACTGACAGCTTGTTAGTCACCCGGTCTTCTCAGGCTGCACGAAACACAAAAGAGGCTCTTTGAAAACAAGCCCCTGCCTCGACCCAAGGAGTTTGGCTAGAGCTTCGCCCTTACGAGGGCTCTCCAAACTTGGGACACAAGGAAGACAACCTTCCCTTTGTCAGTGTGGGAGCGTGGGTAAAACTGAACAGTCACAAACAGTTACTTCATCCGTCACCATGTGTGAATGTGAAGTGTTACTCCCTTACTTCCCACCCACATCATCCACATCCTTTCATACCCAAAGGCTATCGGCTGCGGTGGCGGGAATGATTAAGCAGGATTTGCTGTCGATCCTCAGCCCTCCCCTCCTCCCCCAGCAAAGCCAGGTTCGCAGCACTTCAGAGAGTGGTGAGTCACTGAGGGATTGCCAGCTGTGTCAGAGATAAAGACGATGGAGGAGGCGCTGACTGACAGAATGAAAAGTGTAAACACAGAGGATCTCCAGGCATCTTGTTCTCTGACATCTGTCTCTTTTCTCCTTGTGGTTTTGTCTTTGCTGGTGGTTGCTGAAGATTCATTTCCCTGTTTTGATTTTGTCATCCTCTCAACCCTTCCTGCAAACCTCTCGGCTCTGAGAAGAAAAAAAAAACTCCAGCATTCTTCTGTGCAAACATTCTTGTCTTCTCTGCCCGGTAGTAAACTGCTGTCCAATCCATAAGTCATGATAACAACCGCCTTCCTCCTTTCCTCCTACATGCACACACACACACACACACACACACACACACACACACACACTGTAACATAGGCAGTGGAAAAACCTCCTCCTTGCTCAGAGCATTATGTCAGATGTCTGGCTGACAGGTCTTGCCATGGGAAAAACATGCATAAGTGTGTTTAAGTGTGTGCTGCCTACTTGTTCTCATTCCCCTTGTGTGTGTAAGCACACACTAAACACACATCCACAGCGGTAACTGAACTGCGCACACACACACACACACACACACACACACACACGCCAAAGGAAGTCCAATAAGAAAAACACTAAAAGTGGATTTAGTCGTCGATTTCAGAAGGCAAATCTTTGTTTGCCTTCACGTGTGTGTGTGTGTGTGTGTGTGTGTAGCCAAACATGTGACATAATGATTATAAGACATTTTGCATTCACCTCCAGAAATGACTAGAATGATTAAACATTTATTTTTATAATCTTGTTTAAAAATCCATCTCTTTCTTTGCCAGAACTCCAGTTCAATTTGGCCTCCCATCCTTTAGGCCGCTCTATGAAATGCCCACTCTCCCCGTATGGCCTGAGTTATTGATTTGCCATTATGTTGTATAGGGGAGATAATCCATGGCTCTCCTTTTAAATAACCATCACATGAGGACAAGAGAGATATATCATGGAGAAACCATATCGAATTGGAACACATGGGACGCCTGGTGTAAGCGAGGCAATCTTCCCTGTGTGTCTTACGCCTGACAAAGACGAAGCTGGTGAATTATCTTAAGCTTGGCTGAATCAGGCTTTTGGTAGGGACCCTGATCTGTGTGTTGTTGTTATTGTTGTTGTTGTGAGGGATTCCTCTTCACATAGAGGCTCCACTGATAAATCTGCATGTATTCATATCGCTCAGTAAGCATTTTAAACAGCGCTGAATTAAAGCGTGAAAGTTCCTTCCTCACCTTCTTTTGACAAAAGACATCTAAACTCAAGGGGCACTTGAGAGTTGTGATCATATTTATGGGCTGAACTTGGTAGAAAAGTGAAACATTCATAAATGACGAGCTTACATATAACTTTTCAACAGCATTTGAATCATTATATTCAACATGTATTATTTCACTGCTTCACACTGAAATAAACAAAAGGATAGATTCACTGTTTTTCTGGCCCATATGTACACTGAAAGCATCATTGGTCGCTGTAATTGTTCTGCCTCTCCATACTAGCTGTGAAAAGATCTGTTCCTAATGTGGTTTTAATGTAAGAGATGGGTGGACATCTAAAGTCCTTGTTCAATACGAAAATGCATTTAGAAGTTCAGCCAAATCTAATAAGAGGCTTTTAGTCTGACTTAGTCAAGTGAAACTGGCCTCTTCCAAAATGACAGTGATTTTAGAACAATATTCTCTCTTTGTGTTAATATCACTCATTTTAAAACTAAAAAGACTGTGGATTTTGTTAGAAAGCGAGCTCTCCGGAGCCAGGATAGAGAGGAGGAGCAGTTTCAGCGACTACATGTACTACATGGGCATGTACGAATTGTTTCACAGTTTCTGTTTCAGCTTTTATTAGTCATATGTAGGTTAACACAGGGACAACAACACAATGAAATGTACTGGACAAGAAAAACAGGTCAGCTCAGCAGTAGGAGCAGTCGAATAATATAATATATGAGAACATAAAAGTGACATTATATAAATTGAAATATAAGACTATATAAATAGAAGTGAAAATGTGCACATTGGCTAAGTCGTGATAGTAAACACTGTCCTTAAGTCTGGTGTTACGTGCAGCCAGGCTCCTGTATCACCAGACTTGAACCAATTGCCTTTAATTCAATTCTGTTAAAACTTTGTCTATTTGACCAAATGTATTTGAACACTGTTTTTGACCTGCAAATCACCAAATCAATGCTCACTGGGTGTTGCTGTGTGAAAGCATGTATTTCCTAATTATCAACTGTTCATAAACAAAGAAAAAGGAAATGTTCCTTGGGTTTAGTCAGTGAATTTTTGAATGTGTCTAACTGGCTTGAAAAGTGTATTTTTATCTAAACAACCCCAAATTGTTTTTCAGCCCACGAAGGAACATTAAAGCCCCTTAAAACTTGGTTTTGAAACGTTTGTCTCTAGAAAATTAAATTTTTCAACAGACAGCAATATCTCATGACTAATAACCAAAACTTTGACATAAGATTGTGAGATAGGGCCACTGAAAGAGGCCTTTAAACAATTCTCCTGAAACTTGCCGGAATTGATGAATGAATGAGTGAGCGTATACGGGATGATTTGTTTGTTTCCGTCAGTCAGACTCTCCGCGCTGTATTTAAGTGTTAGCGGAGTGTAGTGTAAGCACATCATCTGATGCGTGGCTGACAACAGCAGAAGGGGACAATACAGGACATGCAGCAGACAAAGGGCTGTCTGTGCTGTTGTGTTCAGGAAGAGGTCTGTTTCGCTCTGATGTGGCAAGCTGCAGTACCTGTGACACACACCGAGTTCCTGTGTTGAGTGGATGATGTCTGGTGCACGTGGCAGGCTGATGAGTGACACGGGTGCACATACACACACACACACACACACACACACACTTGCCAGCTCTGCCTATATGAGTCCTGACAGGCTTGCCGTAGGCCATCAGCGTAGGAGTGAGAGGTGATTATGCAGTCATGTGGGTATTACGGCTTATTGTCTGAAAAGTTTTCTATATTATGGGATGTTTTGTACTCACATGTGAATGCACAGAAGATGGGTAAACAGCCTGAGATAGTGAGACGGTGAATTTCATTTTTAAAAAAACAACAAAGAATAAGAACATGAGCTAGAAAACAATAGATAATATTGAGCTGCACAGTCTTTGTTTATATTGTGCTGTGGACGGCAGTTTCTGAGTGATTGTCACCTTTTTTTGCAGGAAATGGCAGGCGCTGTATGGCGGCTCCATTATCTCTGGAAATTTAATACAAATCTTAAATCCCTGTTGTGCTCTTTGCTCAAGTAAAGGAAGCTTGCTTTATCTCTCAGCTCCTCCTCTGAAGCCCTTTCTCTTTGCTCTCCACGCAGCCAATCAAAACTCGAAAGTGAATTATGATTTTTTTTTTAAGAGAGAAGCAGTGGGCCAAATGCCTGCGTGGCTGAATTTCCATATAGATAGACGAGCACATTAAACTTGTCTATCTGAAAGCTCACTGTCCATTTTTCCTCTTATTACATTTTGATGGAGCGATGGCCGTTTCATCCACATCATCAACTTACAACACCCCCTTTACCACTCCCAGCTCTCTCTCTGTGTTGTGTTTCTATCTGCCCTGGACACTTGATTGGTTCTGACCCCATAAAGAGGAACCTGCGCCTGGTTTTTCTGCCACGTCTTGTTGTGTTCATTTGAAATCTGGAGGTTGTTATTGCTCAATCCGGTCTCTTCTTCCTCCTGTAAAAGCTACAGTTCATGATTCCTCTGTGGTGAGCAGGAAAAAAAAGGGGAAGAAGAAGAAGAAGAAGGAGGGGGGGAGAAAAAAAAAGAAAAAGAAAGACAGCTCCTCATCATGGTGCCTCCAGGCTTACATGTAAATTAAAATGCAATTAAAAACAGGCAAATAAGCTGTTCCCGGGAGATGGGGAAGGGAAGAGGGAGGGGAGAAGAGGAAAGCGAGGAAAGGGCTCTCAGGATAAGGGCCTGCGTCACTCATCATTAGCATGGCATTAGACTGAAGGGAGCTAAATCTGAACACTGGGTCAAAGGCACATTTAGCAGGAGCTGTGTCTGCTACCGCGAGGTCCCCACGCCGATCAGAATAACCACTCCATCCCGGGCAGAGGGAATCATTTCTGCCTCCGATCAGAGGAAAATCCACACAATTATTCAGTTGATTATTCAGCTATTGTTCTCTGAGGCGTACCATTGTGCGCTTCATGTACAAGCTCACTATTGTGCACAAAGCTGTGGAGTATCTATCATTGATGGCAGCGAGTAAATAATTCCGACATACGGCAGCACCGTGTTGCACGCAAGAACTCAGCGGTCAAACATCCACGCCGTCCCCCTCGCCTCCATCCCGCTGCAGCTCAATACAGTATCGACAAGCCGGGTGTTCAGCCGCATTCTGCCAGAATTCCACCGCACCACCTCCTTCCTCCTCCCCTGGCCTCGGCCCTCACCCCTACCACCCGCTGTAAGCCTGGTGCTCTGCGTATAGGCCCCCCCTTCCTCCTCTTCTCTCCCTCTCACAAGCTCACTGCACCCCCTCCCACCTCCTGCTTAGGCTCATGGGTATCAGGGGGATCAATGGGGGAAGCGTATGGTGGTGGTGGTGGTGGTGGGTGTGGGTGTGGGTGTGGGTGTGTGTGGCGGGGGGGCGGGGGGGGGGAACCCACACGACGGCAGCCTTGCAGGCAAAGCTGGCGGTAGGGCGCAGAGGGGGACAAGGAGGGAGGCCCACCCTGGCAGAGGAGCACCCCACTCTGCAGACCTGCCGCCTTGATGCAACAATGGTCGTGACAATGACACTGGAGGAGGAATTTCCGCTGCCCCCCCCCTCCGTCACACACACACACACACACACACACACGCACAGACACACCTCCCCGCCCCATTTTCATAGTGCATTAAAATCTGCAGCGCCAAGATGAATGGCTTCCTAATAGCTTTCATTTGTTACAATTATCATAATTAAACATATGTCAGAGGCAGACAAAGGAAACTGGAGATTTCTGTGTTAGCACCTGAAGCAGAAGGGGATGCAGGCACTGGAGAGGGATAGCTTTTGTTACGGCATAATTAGCCTGAATAGACTCGTATGTTGTAATCATACAGCGTATTTACAGTAGCTAATTAAAGAGCTTCCTTCTCAGCGAATCAGTGAGTTTCCGTCTCGTGTTTCCAGCGACAGTGTGAACCCTGGTTCTTGTGTCTTCTGGCCATTTGTGTGCATGTTGCATCTGTATGTCCTTGCTACATCAGGCTGTTTGATAGTGGAGCTTAATGACCGCCCGCTGAGCGCCGTGAGAATGGCTGTAGGGCCCTCTTAACATTTTTGTAATACCCCCCCCCCCGCCCCCACACCTCTCCTTCTCCTCTTCTAAACCCTGTCCTTGCATTCTGCCCCTTAAACCAATCAACTCTTTTCTTCCTCCTCGCTGTGGAGGAATGAATCGGATGCTTGACTATGGCCGACGCAGAGTTTTCTTTCTTTCTTTCCTCTCTCCTGTCTCCTTTTTTTGTCCCCCTCATCCCTCTTTCCACCACACCTTTTTCATTTCCCTTGCACCCCGCGTCAATCGCCCTTTGGGGGGGGGGGGGGGGGGGGGGGGGGGGGGGGGGGGGGGGGGGGGGGGGGGGGGGGGGG
>JAVQJL010088112.1:0-10529 GCA_036024295.1 Nannoperca obscura | reverse complement strand
TTGACTCTATTTTCTATTCATTTCACAACGTATGGTGGTGAATAAGTGTGACTTTTCATGGAAAACACAAAATTGTTTGGGTGACCCCAAACTTTTGAACGGTAGTGTATATATATACATAACAAGTATATATACAGTAAAGTATACATAGAATATAAACATGCCCAGGATTCTGAGAACAGCAATGATGATAATGATTGCTGTTATACAAAGAAGATTTTTAGTATTACTTCATCTAATAGTCTAAACTGACCATAAGTGGTTTAAAACCCTTTTTAAAATATATATCATGAACACATTTTCCTTTTCTATGTGCTACAGATGTTTAAAGACAAGGTAAACTGTAAGCTATACTTGTAAGGTATGTACGTAGGTAAAATGATGTAATTTTCAGTTTAAAACAAGATCTGTTATATTGCGGGGTTGTATACGTCAGTGGCAGCTGGTGATTATTTGTTTGGGCGGGTCGACAGACAATGATGAATGCTTACCACTAGCAGTTTTTATGTCTAGCATGTTTCACAAAGCTTTGACTCCAGCTATAAAATATTATTACATTGACTCAGAAATTAAAGTATTTAAAGATTATGTAAATTTAAACATTGAAATTCAACATTAAAATGTTGTCTTGCCTGTCATATTCTGCAATTCTGCTTAATGCTCAAAGGCCTACTGCTTCCCTGAAAGTTACTGTACAACTGTGCTGGATTGAAGTGTTAACTTTTCTGATGCATCATGCTGACATCTGCATACATGTTGCTGTCACTTCTGCTCTTCTGTTCTTGGAAGACCAGCAGTCATAATGTGCTTCCCCGTTGATCACACCATCTAATAACAACCAAAGGCAGAAAATGTCAAAACCTTGCACTTAACATTTTTTGTCTTTAAAAAGTGAATTGTAAATGTAATCTAATAACTGGAAAAACACAATTATAAACTATATGTTTAATCATCTATTGTGTCTTGCACTAGTACTGCAGTATATTCAATCTGTTGCTGGTGAACAGAAACACATGTATCAACTGTACAGTACCGTGGTTATATTTTTACTGTAAGGTGTTTTGTTTGTACCATTGTTTAACAATTCGAGACAATAAGGAGTCTACAAGAGATGATCATCATTATGCTAATTGCTAAATATGTCCTACTTTTATCTGTAGCGAAGCAGCAGGACCTCTGCAAATGCGGAAGACATACTGTAGTACTCATTTGAGTGAATTTTATTTTTAAATGAAAAGCATTTTCATATTTTCTACTATTTGCATTCACTACTACCATAGTTAGCCATTAAGAAAGTAGCCGTGTAGAACGATATGTTAGTCAGCCAAGCTTAAACAGAAGAGGTACTGTTTTTCTCATTTGCAGTCGCTTTCCTTCCTTCGTGCTTTTCTTTCCTCTTTCCATCTCACTGCCCCCTACACCCGAACCCCCGCTTTCCCACTGGCCCTGCAAATAACCCAAGAAAGGTTAACTGGCACCTGGCTGCAGCCTGTGAGAACACTGGCCTCTTTCTATTAATGCACAACAGCAGATGAGCTGCTTTAACCCTGCAGCAGAAGGCGTATTTAGGAAGTGTGTGAATGTGTGTGTGTGTGTGTGTGTGTGTGTGTGTGTGTGTGTATGTACGTATTTGTATGTGTGCAGAGCTTGTGTAAAAAGGGAAGCACTCTACATGGTACATTAGAGGTGTCAGGTTTGAAGTGTGAGAGCTGATTGTCCTCTCTTCTGCTCCCTGGAATCAAGGGAGCTTAGGTAAGCCGAAGATGCTAAGAATGTTATAATGGATCGACTGTTTAGTGAACTACATTTACATGTGTGTAATAGGACAAATATATTCCTCATTTTTCCATTGCAATTTAGGCTCTAGCTTGATATTGAAGACCTCCCCAAGCAGTCTGATGTAGCTCAACACAAAGAAACTTTAATTTATCAAACAGTGTTGGAGTTTTTCAAACTTGGGGGGGGGTCATGCTCTTTCCTTCCCCACAGGACTGTCAACACTGATATTTTCTTTTATTTGCATCTGTATTTTTTCTTATTTTCTTTTCTTGTGCATCCATCTCTCTCACATTCTTTCCCATTCTCTCTTTTCCACTTTCCTCTGCAGATGTGTCATGTGTGTCTCTTTCTCCACAGGTGTCATTCTTCCTGTTCATTGTGTTTGTGGTTTACACCATGCTGCCGTTCTCTATGCGGGACGCCATCATCGCCAGTGTCCTGACCTCCGCCTCTCACACCATTGTGTTGAGTGTCTGCCTGTCCACCACAGCTGATCACATGGAACCAGTAGTGTGGCAGGTAAGGTCAACAAACATAAGTGTGGGATGATGGTAAGAGACACATAGAACAGAGACTATCCACAAAATATGCACCACCTGTGTACTTGAACTCAACACAATGAATGCAATAATTAATCTGTAACAATTAACAACTTAATTAACAACTTAATGTGCATAATTGGGTGTCACAACCAAAAACAACTTCACAGCATATACAAGAGGACTGAAGGAGTAAAGTTTAAAGGAATAGTTTTAACATTATTTGCATTCTTGCCAAGAGTTAGATGAGAAGATTCATACCACGATCATGTCTGTACGATAATATGTAGCTGGAGTCAGGGGCTGATAAGCTTAGCTTAGCATAAAGACTAATAACGGGGAAACAGCGAGCCTGGGTCTGTCCTAAGGTAACAAATTCCATCTAGCAGCACTTCCAAATCTCACACGTTTTTTTTAATCTTGATTGTTTAAGTTATGTGCTGGACTTTTTCCTGGCCAAGACCACTAACTTCTTGGATTTGGAAACTGGTCCCAGCCAAGAAAAAGGAGTTGTTTTCATTTTTTCATTCACTAACATTCAGTAGACCTTTATCTATTTGTTGTTTTCTGAAATGACTAGTAGACAATACAGAATGCTTAAAGAATAACTTTGGATATTTTTTCAAGGTTTTTCATAATCAGTTGGATTCAAATTGTGTTAAGTTCCCAGTCAGCACTGTTTTCCAATACACACTGAAGGGGCTTACTTTACTTAAAACAAATAAACACACGAAGCTGTTATACTCTGCAAACAGGCATCCTGCTGCCAACAACAGAAGATGTAAGTCGAGTTTTCTAACAGGGGTCGTGTGAAACATATACTAAACATAAACATATTCTGCATGACACTGCACTTTGTAACCTTGTATACTGTTTTAGTTAGACATAGCTACACTATATTTCGCCCTATCCATACTTTATGGGAAGTGTTACCACTGTTGTTGTTGATTGTTTTGTTTTATTTTATTATCCAGATGGGATTGTTTTCCCTTTCCAAAAATTCACAAAATGAGCATTTCTGGTAATTTTAACCATAAAGTCTGTATTTTTAGCAAATAAACAAATGTGACCTTTAAACTAAAACTAATTTAGCATAGCAGGTGAGTGATAGAAATTCTAATGTGTTTTTTTTAATACTTTATTAAAAGGTCACCCTCTTTTCAGCAGTATTGCTGTTTCAAGCACAAACTATTCAAGCACTTGGTATATGCTTAGAAAGACAAAGAAATAACAATATAATCAACCAATTATCTGGTAAATGCAGACCTCATTTCCAAATGTCAGTGATTGCCAATACACTTTTGGCTAATTCCAATTAATGCATAAAGGAAACAATATTAATTTAACAAGCATGTTACGAAAGCCACATCTCACTGATAATCATAGATTTCAAAGATCAAGATGCAACACTTTAGAGCCAAATCACTAAGGGCATTTCTAGCATAGAGAAAGATAATAATAATAATAATTATTATTATTATTATTATTATTATTATTATACCATGTCTTCTCATTGACTTCCTACATGTAAATTGCTCTTCTCTACGCCTTTTCTGCGTGTGTTTCTGTTTGTCAGCCCTGTTGCTCAGTCGCAGTCTGACTGAATTGTGACTACACAATAAATATTTTTTTAATAAATGGTTATTCATCTTAATGGTACTTTTCTTTTGCTTACAATATGCCTGCCACCTTAAGATTCTTTGCATCACTAAAATACTGATATTATGTGTTGAGCAGTCCAGCCGAAAAAAAATTATTGAGCTTTTAAATTCTCTCCAAGCATGAGCACAACAACAACAACAACAACATCCTATCTCTCCTGAATGAATCAAAAGCATAATTTATAGTCAAAAGACGTATTGTACTTCAGAAAACAGGAAAACATCGCCTGTGCTTTGTAGAATTCTTCATATACTTACAAAACACTGCACGTAATGACAATACATATAGGTGGTTTGTCTTAGTACTTGATGATGATTATTGTACCTGTATTTTCATGTCTCTGTATTCCCTACTCTTAAACCTTCACAAACATTCTCTGTTGCTTCTGTGGTGATGGCCTGGTATTTGGTCTCAGCCTACTTTTTTGTGTAACTGTAGCATGGGCATGGTGGTATCTGAGCAGCCTGGGGCTGTATGCTGCGTGGTCACTATCTGACAGCTCCTCTTATGCATCAGGCCAGTTTGCCTGTCAGCACAATTCCAATGGAAAATCTGCCAGAGAGGGGTGTCCTTTAAGTCCTTTTCCCCCTTGTAAAAATATTGGATGGCATCAGTCAAGTGAAAAGCAAAAAAAAACTAATAGATGTTCAGAAATGTTAATTACTTCCTAATTTAGTTGTATCAACAATAATTCATTTTGTTATATCCACCATTAAAACATTTTTTAGCTAAACAAAATTGCTAAATTGGCCTTGTTGTCTATGACAGCTGAATAAAAAAATACAGAAAACATTAGGAAAGTGTGATGGACAAGTGTGACTAAGACCAGAAGAGAATGGAATTAAAGACAAAAATATGGAAGGAAAATCAACACAATGACAAAACAAAAATAACAGCGATGACCTAGGTTAAAAAACAAACATGCTCGGAAAGAGAAAAGTAACTTATTCCCAGATTTTTGACAGTATGAAAAGAATACATTGAAAGGGGACTTCTAGTCTAGTGCTCCAACACTTTTTATGATTGGACTGAATTAAAAACAAAAAAATATATTAAAAGGGTGTGGTGCCTTTTGATTCCACCTGCTAATGAAGATTATTGTATTGTTAGTGGCTAATTTATTTTACCTGTCAGAGATGAATGTGACACACATATTTGTAAAGACTTGCCAGTGGCTCATTTCCTGGTGTATTTAGTGTGTGTTTTTTCCCTGGTCCCATGCCATTTTGTTTTGATTTATAATGCTCCACATCTTTATTCTACCAGGAGATTAGAGATTAAAAGCTGATTGTTTAGTTTTGTAAGATATTTCAGGTTGAAGATCATTTGTTTTGGGAAAAGTCTTGATGAACCCGATGACCAGATCCCTGACAATATTAGAAAGGCAGTCTTTCCTTAATATTTTCTACAGTCTATATGTCTAAAGTTACAAAGGCATTGTTGGAAGAGACAGATTGCTGCTCAATCGGCAGTCAAGATAGCATGCCGAGCTGAATGTAACATTGCCAAGGAACGAAATGCCGACTAGTAAACACAGACTCTGCCAAATCCTGCAGGCTCTATGTTTTCTTGTAAGTATTGTATTTGTCATCAGTGACAGTGACGTTGTTTTCTATCAGTTTGTTGACTGTGCTTAGGGGAAGGTCTGCATTTGTGGTTGTGATGATGGCAGGGGATGAATTAGGCATTATTTATTATGGTACAAATGCAGTAGTCAAGTGCAACAGTACCTTCACATGTGTTCACATTTTATGTTTTTAATGCATATAAAAGAAAACAGTTTATTCTCCATATCCAGGTTAGAAATAGTTGCATTTTTTGATTTGTCAATAGTTTAAGGCCACTTGACACAGAGTTCCAAAAACGGCCACTTTTGTAGGAAGCATGACCTGTCCCATGCATGTCCTGCCTACTGCCTTCACACAGTTTGACAGTGATACTTGGTCTTCCTTCTATATAGGACTTTTAAAGCTACAATTATGAAATGATGAAATTGGTGCTATATAACTCCTTGTGTTCTGTAATCACCTGGAAGTACATTCACTGTGCCATGGAAACCACCCAGAGTAGCTTGTTCTTCTTTGGATCCAATAACCTGATGCTTACTCACTTCATCACTTCAGCATTTGGGCACTCTTTCCTGTGACTTTTTATAGAATGGCATTTGCCCATAGCAGCTGGAAGATCAAATAAAAGGCATGTTAATTTACTTGCTAGATTTAGCTTGATCTACAGGGCTTGGAATCAAAATGTCACATCACCAGCCAAATCTGCTACTAGATGATTAATGATACTGTTCACTCAGAGTGTCTGTGATGTAACCTGATTAAATGTCAAAATAAACCATTTCACCTGTATCCATAAGCCACATTGCAAGCCACACTGATATTAAGTAAGTATGGCTCATTCCAGTTTTTTATTTTTCAAAAATAAATTGGTAACCTTATCAGCGTTTGGACAGGTGAACAATAATCAGCAATACAAACATCACTGTGAAAATAAAAAAAATTCAACTGCAAAAATATTTATTATTTAATTATACCGGTGCTTGATCTGGAGCCTAATGGCATTTTCCCATTTCCATTCTTCTTCACATTCCCTTTGTGATAAAGCCAAGGTTCCCATACAAGCTTTTCTCAGAACTTTCAACGACATCCCACAGCCTTCTTCTGTGATTGAACTGGGTGTAAAAACCAGCCACTCACTTAACCCTTGTATTATGTTCGTTTCTCCCCCCTTACTTTGGTGTTCCCGGTCAAATTTGACTGGCCTGGTTTAACTGCTCTTACATTAACACAAAGAACATAATTCAAGCATAATCATCACCAAATCTTATTTAACATCTTTTAAAGCTGTAAACAAATTTCTCAAACCAGTGGTGAACATGAATAACTGCAGTGAATATGCAAAGAATAGACAAATAATCAAAAATAATAAAAAAAAGAGACCAAATTCACAGAACATCAGAAAATCAACATGAATAGTCATCTGTGTGTGTGTGTGTGTGTGATTGAGTGTGTCTTTGTGTGAGTGTGTGTGTGTAATTGTTTGACCGATATACTCCTGGTCCAATGCGCTCCATGTGTCCCAACACACGCCTCCCCTCTAGGTTTGTCATGTCCAGTATAATTTCCTCCATGGACTCTGGTAAAAAGAGTTGGAAGCTGGACATGACATCATCTACATGAGATATTAAACAATATACAATACAATAACGATATAATAATATTTAATAATAATAATATTTAATAATAATAATATTTAATAATAATAATAATAATAATTATTATTATACAATAACTTTATTGAGCATTGTAACTGTATCAAAAAGCAATTTCCCTTCTGGGATTAATAAAGTATTTCTGATTCTGATTCTGATTCTGATATTACATACCATGTTGGCCCTGGCGTCAATGTTTCCCACTCTTGCTCGGCCTCCTTTGTCCTGGGAGGGAGAATACCAGAGCAAGTTGCCGCCCTTGGACTGGAATATCACCTCAGGTGCCTCTTCTTCTCGTGCCTCTTCCTCAGGGGCCTCTTCATCTGTTGACTGGTCAGTCTCATAAAGATCCAGATCAAAATCATGATTGATGTTGTCTTCCAGTTCTGACACATCCAATTCTATCTCCGGTTCATCTTCGATCTCCTCTTCATCTGAATCAAAAATTCGGTCCAGAGCCTCTCTGACAGTAAATTGTGGTCACAGAGTAAAATGAGAGTAAGGCACAGATAAAGGTTCATGTAGGGTCTCTGCGAGAGGATATGATACATTGTTTATTCTGTAAAGTGTGGTTCACGTGGGGGGATGGGCACATAAGCGCGTGAAAGAGACAGGTTCCCATAAATGACTCCTGATTCTTCAGTCTGAAATGTGTGGTTCACGTGGGGAAATATATGTGTGTGTGTGTGTGAGTCTGTGTGTGTTTTTGACCAAGAACACCACGTGTTAGAAGGTTGATTAGACAACTCAATTTTCAATGAAAGTGGTGATCAGCAATTGTATATGTTCAAATACCTAGTGTGGAGGACATCATAGGGCCTTGAGGCAATCAGAGAATTTTTTTTTTTTTATGACTTTATGAAGTTGTAAATCGGTCAGATTTGACCCGAACACCACAGGAGGGTTAACAGATCATCATGTATAAATAAAAGCTATTTTTATCCCCCCTACCTTTCTTTTCATTTTTAATCCACAAAGTATTGTCCTTACTCTTCTCCTGATTTTATTAACCCCATGTATCCATAATTTGAACTCACTTGTCTTACTCTGAGAACAGTTATCATTATCTGTTTTGGAATAACTGTTTAAAACAATTTGGATTTTGTAACTTTTTCTTCAACTTCACATTTCTTTGTCTTTCTCTACAGTATCTTTTGTAAGTCACTTATACCCATCCCAAATTACATTAACTCAATTGCAGTAGCCTGGGTGATGTATCTGTAGAGAACAGCAATATATCTTCTAACTGGACAGATTTTCAATTTGTCTTTCTGAACAGTAAACACTAATGAATGAGCAGTTTTCTAAAACCAAGAATGTCACAGATATCCAGCTGCAAACTGGACTGTATGTTTTATCTCAGTCAGCCTGACACTTTGCCCTTTTCTCTGTGTAACTTTTACAGCAGTGTAATATGAACGGGTGTGTCATACAAGATGTACCTAATAAATCTGCATTAACACACGACTATGCAAGTGTTTTGCATGAATCTTAGACAATTTTATAAATGATATGGCCATGCAAAGGCAATATTATAAGGCCATGCCTAATAATGTAATATGAACAATTTTAACTTCTCACTTGAATCGAGAAAAAGCACCCTTGAGGAAATAGTACATAAATGGTCATTAATAACTAATCATTCTATATTTACAGTTGTGCAAGGCTAATATCTCCCTCTGGCTCTGAGACATACAGAGTGATACTCGGTCAGTCATCCAAACTAACTGCTATGTACAAAGGCATCTCAGTGATCTACCACTAATCATTTTATGTAGCCTGATTTGATCTTTTCCTCGAGATTAAGCCTTGAATTTAAATTCTGTCCGGGAAGTGGTGAATTGTGCAGATTGTTAATTTGCGCTATTTATTTTTGTTTGTGCCTGTTTTAAGTGTGTGTCAGACGGAGAGAGTGCATGCATGCATTTTCCTCTTTTGTGTTTCTCTGGCAATATGCCAGTGTCGGTCCAACCCTTTGTGTCAGGACAGGCAAGGGCACGCACCCTCCTTTTTAGATAAGAGCCGTGAGGTTGGGTGACAGGATGCCCTAAGTCTAATGTGTCAGAGGGTAACTACTGGACAGCAGCTATAAAATCCTTCTCCAGCTTTCAATGTAGCATTTGACAAGGTGAGGCTGATGGATTTGTAGCATTACAACATTGAACAGCATGTTCAGTCAGATGGCAAATTGGCTAACATGCTTTTTGACTTTATTACAATGTCTGACCTTTTTGTCCTTCCTGAATAATCCCTCTGGTTGGACATTGAATGAAAGATTTTTTTCTGATGCTATAATTTCTTTAGAGAGTGGTAGCAATAGTAATAGATTAATATGCTAAGGATATGTAGTCCGTATTAAGTATCTCTAAAGACTGTGTTTGTTCTATAGCCGGAGACTGATATCTATATAAGTCAGACCGTAAAATGTAACAAATGGTGAGAAATATTCATTCCATATTAGCAGTGATAATATGGAATGAGTGTGCTTAGTATTATTATATATGACTAGCTGACCTTGTTATATTGACTGCACTCTGCACTCACACTCAATTCGAATTGTGAATAAAATGTGTGGGAATGTAAAGGTCACTGTTTCAGATGCTGTTATCTGCTGGGAAAATGGTGACGAGGATTAATGAGAAAGTCTGTGCTGTCACCGCAACAACTGCTGTTTAGAGGCACTAACATATTGAAGACTGCAACAAAAAGGCCAGTTGGTTTTGTCTTAATACCTTCAAACTATTCCTTCGGAATCTCACACATGCATGCATCCAGGCACAAAACATATCCACCTTCAGTAAGAATGCATTGGTGGAATGTTGTATATTTAAAGTTTAATTTCAGATCATTTTAATATTTCAAACTCACTCAGCAATTTGTAGAAAATAAAACATGTCTAATCCTACCAGAGAGTTGTAAATGGCAGCCATTAAATAGCCACACTTTTATGCATTGTTGTAATGTGCATACAAGCTGCCCAGGGGATATCAAGTGAGAAGGAACAATGCTGCCATCTTCACTTTGTCAAGTCCATTAAAGTTTACAGTGCTGTTTTGTTGGATCCTTGATGAACAAGCTCATTTATTGAAGAGGTGAAAGCCCCCTGTTGGGTCCAGATTTATATGCATGTAACATTTAGAAATATTAATTAGACTTTTTCTTGCATGAAGTGTCTGCAACGGCAATGCATTGTTACATTATTATATTGGTTGTCACGACCGGCTCAAGAAATCATGACAAAACAACGTATCATGAGGAAAAGAGAGCAACGGCTCCAGCATTTATTTTTTCCCCATGCACCACGTCAACGCAAAAACAATCATTAACTA
>JAVQJL010088110.1:0-14794 GCA_036024295.1 Nannoperca obscura | reverse complement strand
CCCCCCCCCCCCCCCCCCCCCCCCCCCCCCGCCCCCCCCCCGCCCCCCCCCCCCCCCCCCCCCCCCCCCCGGCGGGGTCTCGGCTTGGCTGGGATCATAAAAGGTCTCAGTGCTTCATGACGTTTGTGGTAAATAAAATGTTGAGCTGTACACTTCAGCGCAGCCGGTGGATTAAAACTGTCACACAGCAGGCTGGTGCAACAAGGAAAAACAGATCACAATCATCTGCTGGAGGAATCAAGGGAACTTTGGACATGTTTTCTTTTTTTACAGTCATACCCTGGAAGCTGAGAGATACAGGCAAAACCTGATTTCTTTGCTGCTGACTCTTGTTTCCAAATCCAATTCGAATCACCTAAAATAACAAATCCTAATCCTTTAAATTTGGATTTTTATCCTGATCATGTTATAAACAATGGCAATAAAAAAACAGACTTAATGCCAGACTACATGGGGTATTTTACAGTACAAGCTATGAAAAATCTGTATCAGTATTTGGCAAAAGCTTTAAATGGGTTAATCACACTCATACTGCTCAGACCAAGTGGATAGAATAATTAGTTATGAGCAATGTTTCCAACTGACATAATTTTAGCTATGTGCGATTCAACATAAACAGAAAAAGGAATGAGAAAATAATTGTGGTCGACCGGTGTGTGTGGCAACCCGTTGCAGTCTTCATGTTGGATGTGGTGTGCTTTTTCCAGGGTTTTGGATTTCTCATTATATGTTACATGAAGTCGCATATGGCTTGATACATGGTGTTAGAGCTGACGGAGTACATCAGCGGTGTTCCCTATTCAACTTAAAATTACAAATAAAATATATAGAGGGCATGGGAGGGCAAGGGAAATGTGGTGACAGTAGAATTTTAAGTTCTTTTTGACGTGGGACTAGTTGCACATGGTATGGTGTCACTTTATCCACTGTAGCTGTTATAGGAAATTACGAAAGGTCTGAACAGCCTTAATATTATATTATACCTTTTTGGATATTTTGGGATATTTCTGCTCCAGGGCTTTACAATTCTAGTAGTGTAATACTTAAATGAATTCATGACACTGAGTAAATTTAAAGGGAGACATAAGCAATGTGGAGGTCAAAATAAAGGTTGAAAATATCAATCAATTTATAGATTTGTCCATAGATAATTCTAATGATATGATTAATTAACAGCAATTTTGACAAATCTAGCAAAAATGCTTATTACCGCTTCTCAAATGCGAGGGTTTACTGCTTTTTCCTGGTTGGCAAAAACAAGCAACTTAAAGATGTCGCCTGGGTCTCTGATGGACATTTTTTACTAGTTTCTGACGTTTTATGTACTAAATGATAATGATTTGATAAAAGAAGTAATCAACAGATTAACTGAGAATTAAAATATTTATTAGTTGCAACCCTTGTCGAGATTATACACACACAATATATATATATATATATATATATATGTATAATATATACACACAATTGTCTCCCCAGTGCTCTCAAATTAGACATTTATAAAGAAAAAATAGCCCTTTGGAAAAGAAGTAAGTACATTCCCTCACAGTATGGCATTACCACAGTTACCCTATAGATTTAAGGCAAAATCTGACACAAAAAAAGATTCACCTCCTCACCACCCCCATTGATAAATCTAAGTAAATACCCCTTTACTCTGTTCCAAATAATTTCCCTCCAGCTCTGTCCAGAGAGATTTTAGGGACCATGCAGTTTGGAGGGCTTTAGCTTGGTTGGCTGGAGGGCTAAGGGTCCAGCTCTATCAACTAGCGCCAACGTAAACACAGCAATTCCTCCACAATTAGAAACGCTAAATGCATTGGACTCGGTGCACTACCAGGGCTAGTCCGTGCAATTAATGCAGCCTTGGTCTCCACTGGCTGCTTCGGATGGCTGGGATGGTTAAGATGTATACAGTTTCAGTTCAAGGCCAGTCAGTGGAAGTCTGATTGGGCAGGTTGGACTCATCATGGAAGTATAAACATGAGGTTGGATGGGCGCTTGGTGGTTGGGGTTTTCTTTGGGTCAGCCGTGCTGGGTAGCACCACAGCCGGCCAGGAAGATATGTGTGGTAGGGAGGTCAATTGGGGGTTTGGGGAAGAGGAAGCTACATTTCAGCTGTGCAAACTCTTCAGATTCAACTGTAAAACTGGAGATTGTGATCAGAACAGTGGAGATCTAGGTACTGGCAGTGATGCATTCTGGCTTTGGATTGCAGTCACTTCAAATGTGAAATCACACAGGTTACTTTGCTATTTGCATATATTGCAATTTTAAGGTGTATTAAATCACATCTGATAAAAATGTAATGATCTACAAACTTTTTTTACACCACTGCCTTGTTTTTTAAGTGTCAAAATGATTCAGCGCATGTGAAATCACCTCTGAATTTGTGCCTTTCACTATCCTAATTCTCATTTTGTGGTCATTTTAGGGTGAGCTGTGACAGCACACGTCTGTCTGTTACATGGAACCTGTGATATCTGGACTATATGGTTAGAGTACCGAGTAGTAAACATATAACTCTCTGGCTTTAATCCCTCCAGCTCAAGTGACTCAAAGTTTTAACACAGGCATTTTTGGATTACCTTAGGCATGCCATAATGATGTGGGGTGATTCTATTCTCCTGCTGTTTTACCTGATATACTTGAAACTTTTCTTAAATTGGTCTTTGTAGCTGATTTAGAACTTGAAAAGGTATAGCCCAGGAGCAAAATAAAACAATATGTCACTTTCCACTAAAGAGAAGTGGAAAAAGAAGAAGTAGAAGAAGAAGAAGAAGTGAATCAGGTACAGCATGAATACACAGAACTATAATAAATAATGGAAAACAACTCTATCTGGCTCTGTGGTTTTGAGAACAGCAAACTGTGCAAGACAAGAATAGAAGACCATTGTTCTTGTCTGATTTTGTCCAGTGGTCATTATGCATTGTGTGTTCCTGAGGTGTTGGTTTGCACTATCAGCCTGGGGCGCTCCACTCTCTCAAAGATAGTTTGCTAACAGAGCTTTCACTCCATTGCCTCTAATGAAAATCCATACTAAACATTTAGCTCTGTGTGAGAAAGGGGGGAAATTCAATAAGACACATAACACAATTTATAAATTACAGGAAGAACCAATCGAACCAACGGGCAATATGGAGAAATGTTTTTATGTCGAGATTTGTTCATTTTGGTACATTTTGGGAACCACACTAGCAGCCGCCTGTGTGTGGTTAGCATAAAGAGGTGGGAATCTATTTTGTTCAGCCAAAGTCCAGTGCTGTGTTTTTATTTAGTCATATTTTCCACACTGATTATCAATCATGCAGCCAGAGATGTCTCCACTGAGGTATCCCCAAACTAATGGTCGCTCTTGGGCAGCACCATCGATAGTAAACTAATCTGCAGCCTGCAAGGCACAGGAAACAGATCTCATTAGCACTCATTGAACTGTCTTCCAAGGAAACTTTCATCTTTACACCACTCTGACAACAAGCCTGAAAGCCAGACTAATGTCACTTACTAGTTCTGGGTTTAATGGCTGACTGAAAAATGTGTAATAGATGGATGGGTAGTAAAAGAGTGAAGTCATCTACATGATGTGTTTTCATGGTTACACTCATGGCTACAAGTGTAAGTTAAGGTAATAAAAATGCTGGTAAAAAACCCCCCACAATTGTTAAAGTAATTACCATAATATATTTTGGATAATTATTATTCTGCTAAAATGAAAAAGTGTATTTGTTGTTACTGATACATTTTCACTTATCTGGGCTGCTTGCTGAACACAGACTAGTAAACTCATATTTGATGGGATGCTTCCACACTGTGGCTGAAGCTACAAACTACACCAGAAGAGTTTGTTGATTCAGCCACTAGAAGACGACATCAAATCAATCGCACATCCCGCGAGCTTTGCAGATCTCTCGTTGTTTGTTTACAACCTGGGAACTTCCTGCCTGCGATTAGCTTGGTCCGCCGTAAGCTAACTGGTTAATTCAACTTTACATACAACTCAGCTTTCAAGATGGGATGTGATGGAGGCACGATTCCCAAAAGACACGAGTTGGTGAAAGGCCCCAAAAAAGTCGAAAAGGTGTGTTCCGCTTTTCAACTTCTTATCAAATTCATAACTGTTGGCGATGTTTTCGAAAGCTGTCAGTAGGCTGCTAACGTTAGCCAGCTAACATAGTATTATTAGCATATGGTCATGTGTCTTGGAAATTAACAAGTGACAAATTCATTTTAGGTATGTTCTTTACTTATAAATATATATTACCACTGACCGGACATGTCTTGTTAGACGTTTTGCACACGTAGGTAGGCTAACAACTCAACAGCTAACTAGCTAGCTAGGTAACGTTAGCTTTTTAAATGGTCTTGTTAGTTGAATCGTCACAGAAACTAAGCTAATTAACTACCATTATACTTGTGCGCTGTTACATACCTGCTCATTTGTCCAGGTTGATAAAAATGCAGAGTTGGCTGCCAAATGGAAATACTGTGCCTTGAGCCAGGAGAAACTCAGACGCCCCATTGTTTCCTGTGAACTGGGAAGGTGAGAGTTGGCTTTCTGTTTGTTCATCGTCAATCAGCTAAAAGTAGCTGCAGCATAAAACAGTATGTTTTAACAGTCTGTTCCATGTTATGTTTCAGACTTTATAACAAAGATGCTATCATTGAATACCTTCTGGATAAGTCTGCTGAGAGACCCAATGCTGAGGCTGTAACTCACATCCGTGGGATCAGGGTATGCTAGTGCTGACGTTGTCTACATTTGTGAGTATTTGTCTTTGGTTTCAAATAGGATTGTTTGCATGTTTATCCACCTGCTCTCCCTCTGCAGGATATAAAGGAACTGAACTTGACTGATAACCCTGAGTGGGAGGGAGAGAGAAGAAATGCTAAAGGAGACAGATATGAGGACATCAACTGCGGCATGTTCATTTGCCCTGTTGTCGGGTTAGAGATGAATGGCAAGCACAGGTAACAAACAACAAGTAGAGGGTCCACAACCTAAGTATAATAAAGGGGCAGGTGCTTCACTTCAGCAAGTATACTGCATGAAGTATAATTAAAAAAGCCTCTCCATTCATTTAGTAGTCTAGCACCACATTATCAGGTGAGATTTCAAACACACATTATTATCATTATTAACTTCAGTAGACTGTATGTTCAATTATGTTTTGAAAACATTTGACAAGACTGCCCTGTTTTCATCACCGGAATTACATTTCATCCTAATGTTTAGATCAAACATGGTTAAAAAAATGCACCTCACATAACTTAAAGCTACTGACTTTGTGCAGGAAAGGACCCAAAAGGTTAAAAAGGAAAGAAGGAATTACATACCTCAATGTTTTTATTTTCAGGTTCTGTTACCTGCAGAGCTGTGGCTGCGTCTTTTCTGACAGGGCCACGAAGGAGGTCAAGACAGAAATCTGCCACAAGGTGAGCAATATTTCATAATTGTTTCCCCAGTCACTTTATTTCAACTTTCTTTGATGGAAAAGGGTTTGAAACTACGCACATTGTTTTCATTTTCCTAGTAGATTATTTTCAATGAACTAATTCCCATTGCTGACGTTAAACGTAAATGTTTGGCAGTGATTCTGCTTGTTTGATTCACATACAGAGATCTCTCACTGCTAATGCTTGGTAAATAACCGGCCTTGATATCAGTGTAGATAACCCACTAGCAACCTGGCATTAGCGTAGTCCCAGATGCACAGTTCGTTGCTTAGATGGATAAGAATGTGTGTTTAAAATCAGAAGTGTAATGTTTAAAAGCTCCCATGGGAGGTTCTGAAATCTCAAAACAGTGCAGACAAGTTGAATAAATGATGTCAGCTTTAACTTGAAATAAAAATATACATTTTACGCTGTTTAAGGTATTTAAAACTATCTAAAAATACTCAAACAATTAGGCAACAGTGCAAATCAGTTGACATGTACCTGAGGAGACAGTCTGACCACTATAGCTTAACCCTTGTGCTACCTTGCCGGGTCATACTGACCCAGTGGCCCAGTTTTTTGACCCAGTGTCTTCTCCAAAAGGTAGCACAAGGGTTAAGTAGCTTGGAGGTGATTGGTGGCTGGTCATTTTAAAGTCTGAAGTTTAAGATTTTGCAAATGTTTTACAGGCTTATAATACAAATATATGAATAAATAGCTTATGGTTATGTAATACACATTTTCATAGGTAATCCAAATTGACAGCAGCAAAGCAAATTGGGTAATACAAAGTCCCAGTAAAATGAAGGGTTAAAAAAAATCAACATATTTCCGAAGACTTTATTTCTTTGGTTTTCTAAACAGTTACTTCATAATTTGTTGAACTGAATAATAACTGTAGCAGTGGCATTAACAAAAATAGTACAAGCAACAGTTCTAAAAATAGCTTTTGTTTATTTGGTCCAGAAGGACACTTGTGCTAATAAGGACAAAGCAGAAATGTCTTGAGTCAATAGAGCCACTAATCTGCACGTACCTGCTACAAGTCCCTTTGGGAATGGGAAGTAGACAGCCTACTCCAATTTGACGCTGTTGTGATGTGTGATTATCTTACACTTTTAGAAAATATACGTACATTTTTCCAGTGCCCCTTTTATGTAAGTGGATATATTTGTTGGCAATTGTTCTATTATAATTGTTCAAACCAGAGATTGTGGTAACAGAACAGACCCAGCTAACCTGAGGGCATCACACATTTTCTCTCTTTTTTTATTTACCAAAGTGTCTAAAGGGCAAGGCTTTACTGTTCCTGATAATGACCCAAATGTAGCCACATGGCAATCTCACAGAAGCAGACCTAACAACCATGTTGACCTGTTAGTTTTAAGTAATGTTAAAGCTATGGTCGTAATTTCCCATGCACAGGCTATTATAAGATAGTGGACAGCAGATGATATCCAGTCACTGCTGTTGTTTCTGTGGACGTGAAAGCATCTTGGCACAGAACAGCTGTTTGACTTTGCCAGAAATAGGGTCTGAAACCATTTGAAAAGTTGCACCTTGTGGGAAACTGACTCTGTGAGAAAGATGTTTAGATTAGAGCTAGGTTGGCTTATTAGGAAATAACGCACAATTTCTTGAATTTTGAATAGTTTTTAACCTTACTTAAGCTAAAGGACTATAACTCAACACTTACCTTTAGGTACTTACCTACCTTAGTACAAGGAAAAGGCAACAAAAACCTTATGCAGTTTCGGTTGACCTTTGACTTACTGGATAACCCCATGACACAAATGACCTAAACCTTATGCTAATTAGAAAATGTTAGTGTGCTACTATGCTAAACTAAAATGGTGAACATGGTAAACGTTATATCTTCTCAACATTAGCATGTTAGCATTGTCATTGTGAACATGTTTTCATGCCGATGTTAGCATTCTGCTCACAGACACTATCATGGATATAGAAAAAGGAAAAAGGGTAGGGAGATTTATTTCATCATTGCCTTTATTTCTTTGTTTACACCTTCTACTGCCTAATTCATTACAAAAGAAAAACAAACAATAGAGACATGTTTTCAATTAAGACATGTTTTTTAAAGTTGAACACATACTAAACAATTTTAAGTTAAACAATATTAAACAATAAATGAAACATTATTAAATCCACATTAAGCAGTTTATTTAATACTTTGCGTAGTTGTCTCAAATAGTATCTGTTGTTTACTTGTATGTTTTTTTATGGCATTAATTGTACTTTTGCTTTAACTACATTGCTTTACTGTAAAGATATTTTTGTCCTCTGGCATTTACACTTCCTTTTCTGATTATCAAAAAGAAAAGCCATCTTTTTATTTAATCTGTTAACAGTAGCCGTGCTACAGAATCTGGAAGTGCACAATGCGTCATCCTGCCATTCTCAGTTCAGTTTTTTCTAGCACATATTTTTGACATTCGCAGCAACTGAACAAGTGCAAATAATCTGAACTGCGTGTAGCCCGATTTTTGCTGAGGGTCATACCAGCGGTCGATTTCATTCTCCAGCACTGATGTTGAAGTAGCTGCTACTTGAGTTGCTCTGTGTGGCCAGTAGCCATGATGGCTCTATGGGAACAGTTGCCTGGTTCAACACCTTGTTTCTGTGCCACTGCTCCAGACAGTCCAGTGCCTCTGGAAAGGTATTACTCTCAAACTTATTGGCAAACATGCTGTTCCTGCTGATGATCCACGGCAGGTCCTCCACTCCATAGATACAGATGTCTCGTACGTAATGCCCTGGAAAATGACAACAACAATTTTGGTTGTGTACTTCTATATTAGATATAAGGCCTGAATTGTGCATTTCAAACCTGCCACGGTGCTGTGTGTGTTTGACGGTAGCTTTGTGTGCTACTAAAGTGGTTTTGGATGATTACATGTGTGTATTCTATTGCCTTTTATCTTTAACCTGTAGAAGGTCACAGAACACAGACTGAACCTGATGGAGTACATCATATCGCATAAATCCTCATATCAGTCCTCTTATCGTGTTTTGTTGAGTAACTTGTTACTTAGTTGCCTAAACCAGTAATTGGCCCTGTAATCCAGTATGGAGCCAATAATAAGAATAATGAGCAGCATGTTTTGTGTATGTAGTAGTGAGTTTGCCACAAACTATAGACTTATACGTAGCTATCATAGTAATTCCTTTTGCAAACTGTGTAACAAATTCTAAATGTTGCCCATATTATCAAAATACACAGTTGAACAAGGCTAGTAGAATTTAAGCATAGTTTAGCCTTATGGTACAGTCATTTATCAAAAGTACATCATTATTATACGTGCAAGTCTGTACTCTACCTTTGCAGCCATTGTGTGTCCTTCCCTCTTGGTCCCTCCACTTGAGTGCCCGGATGTCTCCTGCCCAACCTCCATCTATGTGGCTGCTGGGAGCCTCTTCAAGCACATAACCAGATCAAGTGAATCATTAGTATGTGACCTAATTGAATTATCAGGATTTACGGAGGCCCTGGCCGGGACTGTCACATTTACTGTGTGGGAGATGGCCCCAGATGCTTTCCAGGGAAAAGCTTTATGAAGCGGCCGTGTGCTGTTATTTATCAAGGTGGGGGAGTTAACCAGATGTGTACTTTGCCGAACCAGCCAGTTGGTCATCATCCTTTTAAGCCCTTTTTGTTTGTAAAACTGAAACGAACAGTTTGAAAACACTAAAGCATAACTGTCATTTTAGTATTTCCTAGTTTAGCCACTTCCCTATGCTTTTCTGTGAAAAGCCCTAAACAGGGCTAGTGTTTACTTATCAAGGATAATTTTCCAGATCTAAATACAGCCCTCTGAAGGTCATAAAAAGAAGACAAAACAAAGCACTTCCCTAAAGTTTTTTTTCAACAAATTGCAAACGTTGCTACAAAATGAACAATAGCAATGCTGATGTCAGTTAAAGTCTGTGAGGTTTCAGTGAATGAGCCATACGGTGGACATTAAGAATATGCTTCTCTTTCTCTTCTACCCAGATGCCCTCTTTCTCAAGGTAGAGTTGGCCTTATTGCCGCCCCAGGGCAGATATGTTGCCACAAGAATACAGTTTGTTCCACTTTATTGATTTTCCCTTAGGGGAATTAAGCCCATTGCATTTCAACCACCCTCTTTAGCAGCACGCAGGGACTCATTTCATTTCTTAGGTCAGTTCCGTAGTCAAAACCAATGGCAATATTTCCTAATAACTAACATGCTTGTCATTCATTTCAGTTTACCACAAATGTGACCTGTTGAGACTCGACTTAAGCATTTCTTAGGTGTGAAATATGATAGCAGCCACCGGTTAATGCAGGTTGTTTTCTTACCATGCTTTAGATATCGCAGCTCATGGAAACTTGAAATCCTGAACCTGTGCCTTAAAAGCACAGTCAATGAGCCAGTGTACAAAATGTGTTGGTTGTGTTTCTGTACCTCATGTCTCCTTTGTTTAAACATGATAATCACACTAGTTAATAATTAATGGTTCTATACTGGTTTGTGCTGCAGAAAAAAAAAAAGGTCAGCAGTGGTAAGAAGTCGCTTCATGTCAGTGTAACAATTTAAAACAGTAGTTTACCTTTGATGTGGTTGAGTGTCACCCAGTAGTGCTCGTCTGGACTGAACGTGTCTTTGGACCACTCCAAGAGGTCGTGGGCTATTGGGCTTTTCAGAACAAAGTCTACAAAAGCCCTTGTGAGAGCATAGTAGGCTGTTCCAAAGTAAACTTGCAGATTGTGTGGAGGAGGACCTTTCTTCAGTCCCAACCCTTTCAGAGCTACATGTGAGCCCATGATCTCCACGTGCTGGAGCTGTGTCCTGTGCCTCATAGACACCGGCTGCTTGACCCCAGGCGTCATGTTTCTGTCTCTCCACTCTTTGCTCTGCATGTACCGCACCAGTTCCAGGTTGCTCTTGATGGGGAAATCCTGCCCGCACAGATTCACCACCTTCCTCCAGCCTATCTTGGACTTTGCTAGGTCCTTCATGCAGTTCAGGTCCGCTTGTAGGCGGGAAAACCCAGCATAGGTCACTGTCTCGCTGCGGCTGGAGACGAAGGCGTTTTTAAAGCAACTGACTAGCTTCCATACAGCAGCCTTGTATTCCCATGGAGCCTTAGCATCCACGTGAATGCAGTAGACATTATGGGGCATATAAATGGCCCGCAGCAGGCGCACAAAAAGCTCCAACTCCTTGTGAACAGTCACAATGAATGCTAAAGGATAGTCCTCCTCTTCACTGCTCAGAGATCTTGTGATGAAATGTAGGTCTCTGGTCAAATCAGAACACTGCAGGCGACTGTTCAGAATATAGCTTTCTATCTGTAGACAGATAAAAAGATATATTAACACTACACTTGGTATTAAAACATAATAACCCGTAACATTTTTAAACTAGAATCTTTACACATCTTCAGGCTGGTCACGAACACAGTGTCAATTTATGTACCTTTTAAATTACTTGTTTGGCTTGATTCATTCTTGTAATTTTTTATTTTACACATTAGTTTTTAGTATATTGCTAGCACAGAATATTGTTCATGTGATCCTGACAAAAAATTGAATCCAGAATTTTCTCAGATTTTAGAAATGCAGTAAGAAAGTACATATATATGTATAGGAGAAAACAAATAACATACTTGGCAGTCACGAGGGTACCACTCTACTCCTTCCTCCATACCGGGCAGAAAAGCTTTACATTCAGCAGAGACGGGCCTGCATCTTGGAGGTTCTACATGCTTGTGCTCTGTTGGCGTCTTGGTCCTCAAGTAAATGACTAAACAGAAAATAATACTCATCCCCAGGCACAACAGGAAGCTGCATTTTGTCCCTTCAAGCTGGCGCATAATAGCCCTGCTTCACCTTATCCAGACACCACCAGCACCACAGATAAAACTCCTGCAAGAAAAACATCCAGATTGGTTATTTGCAGCGTGGTCGTGGACCCCATGAGGGATTTTAAATAGGGCTGTAGGTTAGCACTAATTGATGAAGCCAGTTTTTTAGCTCAAGAAATATAGTTTAATGTACCAAATTTAGTCTATTCATTTGTGTTATCTGAGATGTGACGCAAAGCTGGCAACAGTGGTTCAACAGTTCTGTAACACAGCATTTAAAAGTAACATTTTAATTCATCTTCATTTAGTCAGATTTTTATAATTGTGTAGAGGAATAAATTCCACCAACCAAAATACTAAACAAACAGATAAAAGGAAAGTGTTTTGTAAAATATAAAGGTAAAAGTATACAAAAGTTGACAAAGTATAGTGTAATTAAAAAAAACTTTTAAAATGAAGTCATGAGATTATACTTCTTCTTCTTTTTATTATTATTGTATATTTTCTATTTAGTGGTTTTATTTAATCTTTTTTATTTTCTGTATATATTTCTCTTGTTGGCACCCACGCACCAAAACAAATTCCTCGTACGTGAATACCTACTTGGCAATAAACCGGATTCGGATTCTGATAAATGGGTTTCCTGCTAGAAACATGATTTGGAACTAGTGCTGAAATGTTTGCTGGTTAATTAATCAACTAGTTTATTATCAGCCAGGTGTCACATAAAAATGGCTGGTTATAGCTTGCTTTCTTTTGATTCATATTATTATTAAATTAACAAGAAAAGACAAAAGAATATTGTGAGGCATTTATTTTCATTCACTGAAAAACAATTGACAAATAATTGTTAGCAATAATGAAAGCTGCTTTAATTGAAACAGAGACTCACTGAACAAGCCTCTGTGGATCATCTGAAAACTCAGGAATTCTTCTGGGGCTACATGTGCAAAGAACAACAGATGGCATTTAGAAAACAACAACATTTTTGTGATATATGAGGATAACCAAAAGGTTTCAGACTGACTGGAGAATAGTTTAGAGGACACCCCTGTTTGATACCCTGCAGTGTATCTACCTGTCATTTAGAAGACATGTTATTGTTATTTTGAACACATTTTAGCTAATATTCATAGGGACCCTCTGAACCTCCCAAGCTGCTTAGTAGTATTGGATATAGAGGGATTTTTGTTTTGTATTGAAGAGCCTACCACTTTGGAAGGAGTATTATAATGGGTCAATATAGAAAAATCCCACATCAATTAGGCCTGTGTTTGACCATTTTCTTAATGGAAGGCATTCTCCATCCACGCGTTAGTCTATGGAGTGTCTGTGTTGTGCTAATGTCCTCATTTTACACAATATTAAGCCGTTTTGAATAATTCAGTGAAACATAATGCAGGATTCAGATAAACAAGTGAGCTGCTGGGCTCGTGTCAATGCAGAATAATCTTTTACTGAGCAAAGGAGAGACTATTAGAGAAAAATCTTATACGCTAGTACTATCTTCAGGGCAGAGAATGACATCTCTGAGGACTAGTCTTAGTCCCTTGTCAGTGAAGCCTCCTCACTTGAGTCAATGTTGTTCTTGAGCAGCACCAGAGATTCGGATATCCATGGAGGCTGCCATGGAAATGTGTTCATTTAAAAAAACACAACTGTGATCCAGCATGTAAATATGGAATAGCTTGCTGCTTGATTGCTCTTAATCTTTGTACTTAGGGTTATTTCTTTGCTCAGTCCAACAACCTTTCTGTCTTTTGCTTTGGCTAATAATCAATTCACATTTCTAACATTCGTTTTGGGATTATATCTTATCTTTTGTGTTTGTTTGCCCTCTCACACACACACACACACACACACACACACACACACACACACACACACACACACAGTACGTCAAGACAAAATGCCAAAGACACATTGGCAAGATAAGATAAGGTTACCTTCAATGTAGCTCAGTCTGTAGTCTGTACAGTGAAGCATTCAATAGCCATCATTACCTAAGCAGCTATTCCGAGCTTGTTACTACAGTCCATCCAGAGTCCGGCAGAGGACACAAGTCACAAGTAATTTCCATTGGCACCATCATCCGCAGGAACAACAGCAGCAGGAGTTTCTGTTGTGTCTTTGAGCAAAGTTTGGTGGTCAGGATTGTTTCCTCTTTTTTTTGTTTTGTTTTCTCTGGCTGCTATTAACCTGGGAGGCTGTGCTCTCTGAGCTTGAGACCATGCCGGAGGGAGAGCGAGAGTGCTTTGTGTTCTGCGTTTTTTCTCTCTAGTTGTAGTCATTGCTGATTAAGTCGCTCCCCTCACGTCCCCACGAGACGAGGTTTGTCCCTGCCTGGTTACCAGCAGTAACACTCATGCACACACCTGATACATAGGAACACACTCCGACCTCACACACACAATCTCTCCATGAGGTTTTTTCCACTCTCCTCCCCCATACAGTTTCCTACTCACTGGTGCGTTGCTTTTTTTCTTTTTTTCTTTTCATCTGCCCAGTTAGAGGTGCACATGTTGAATCAGCCACAATGTCTCTTCACTAAGCACTGTCTCTCCGTCTTGTTCCCACTTCTTGTTGTCTGTCGAGTAGTCACTTTAGTGCCGAAGCAAGATTGTGGTTGACTTGTTCACTGACTTGATGATAAGGCGCTCAGATCACCGGTGGCCTGTGTCGCTTGTGGCAATAGCGGCAGCAGAGTGACCGACTTCAGAGCAGCACCCACAGAGTTTGTTTGCTGCGTGGTCAGCTTCTGAGATTATCCCTCTTGTGTTGAACAGAGCACATGGCCAGAGTTCACGCCACTGAGCTTGCATTACAGGAACACAATAGATCCCCTGCTGGTTACTCAGGGGTTTAATATTTGTGCTTGTAAATGTGTGTGTTTTCCTTTTCTTTTCTTTTTTTTTTTTTTTTTTTAGCATTCGAACTGTTTTTATGTTAGTATATTTTATGAGTAATACACAAAAGGATGAAATGCAAGCGTTTTGGCCATTCATTCGTGGTTTAGCCCCTCCAGGAGAATATGCAACAGTGTTGAATGATTGCTTTATCAGAGACAGACACTGTTTCCCAGTGGCTTTCATACAGAGGTACCTTGACCTGCTGCTGTGTCCCTTCTTTGTAAACAATTTACAAACTTTTGGATAAAAAAATGTACGTTTACTTGTTTTTTTATTTATGCAGTTGCAAATGGAAATAGCTTGACTTATTTTACTCTTTGCTATTTTAGTTTAATTGCTCCCCTTTCTGTTGTTGGTGTGTGAAAGTGTTTTTTGTTTTCATCTGATCATTCATGTTGAATGAATGAATTTTAAAGAGGCATACACATCTGAAGGTTGTGTGGATGATTCTGTAATTGGGACATATCAGAATCAGAATCAGAATCAGAAATACTTTATTAATCTCAGAAGGGAAATTGCTTTTTGATACAGTTACAATGCTCAATAAAGTTATTGAAAAAAGAATAATAAACAGTAGAAAATAGAGGGTGTAGAGG
>JAVQJL010088107.1:0-47134 GCA_036024295.1 Nannoperca obscura | reverse complement strand
CCCCCCCCCCCCCCCCCCCCCCCCCCCCCCCCAAATGGGCGGGGCCTGTGTGTAGGGGGGGGACGACTCGGTGCCATTATACCTTTAATGAGGTTAGTGTTGCTGCTCAGCCGTGAGATGACTGCCGGGTGAGGCAGCTCTCGTGTAACCGAGCCAAAGATGGGCTAAGGAGCTTAAAATGTCAAGTTGCCTTTTTGGAGCGAGCACAAGGGGATCAGACTACAACCTTTTACCACAATAACGACCTCCCCGGGTCCTCCCTCTGCACATGCGAGTGTGCACGTGCACGTCCTTGTGTAGACACTGTTGTAACCCAGACCTGCGCCGTTAATGAGAACTAAAATGCTCCACTTTCCAAATTACCTTAACAGGGCTGCTCCGTGGCACTCAGTAATCATTTGCCAAAAAAAAAGAAAAGATAGATGTAATATCTCATTTTAATCCCAATTAGGGTGTTCTGCTGACTGGTTAATTGTTTGTTTTTCCGAGCAGGGGTAATTAGAAGTACAATGTGCCAGAGGAAAGCTAATCGTTGAAAACTGACTCATTACCGGACTCAGTTGGGAATGTTTGAGTGTGGGTAGCGTTTCCCCTCAAGAGCACCGAGTCTGGGCAAGTAGAAGGTCATAGTTGACTCACACAGGCAAATGTCCACCACTTACACCCGGTCTGTCCTCTTTCTGCCGGCTGGAAGCGCACGTGACAGGTCTTCTCCTTTAAATGCCACAAATCAACATCTTTTCTTTTCTGTTTGGCAGCCATGAACTAAATCCAGAGTAGGTAATAACATCAAAGTCAGAGCATGTGAGATTTAACAAGGCAGAGGCTCGATTAGATTTAACAATGGTGTGAAATACCTCTCATCGCTGCAATAGGAAATACTATCCTAAAGAGAGCAATTAAGCAGCGTGATCTCTTAAAGTATCTGCTGCCGCAGTGCAATCTGAGCTAAGTATGTCTTTTGTCATGGGAACGTTATGCCACAGGGAGGAGGAACAGCTCCACCCCCCAGCAGCCTCCCAGCTCCCCCGGTGACTGCACGGGGGCAGAGACGACGCTGCCAGAAACACATTACTGCTGTCTGTCAGGCCTCACGCCTCTCAAAAACCCTCAGCTAATATCAGCCACCGACAACACTGGAGTAGGCAAATCTCACAACAGCCCACCCCCCCGTAATTACAACAATTCAAAGGTCACAGAGGTTTCTATTAAGGGAAACTTCAATAAAGAAAAGTCATTATCGAGCAGAAACAAGGAGCTACAACAGACCATAATGAAGGACAAAGCAGGGTGAAGCAATAAAAGAGACGTAACCGTGCCCTGTCGACTTTGTTCTGCCAACGCATCTCAAACGCCAGCTTTGGAAAAGTGAAAGTTTCTTTTTCAGCTACAACAAAGACGGAACTGTTTGAGGTTCAAGCTTTATTAGAAGACGGGGGGCACTAATCCATATGGTGAGGTGTGAGCAAAACCCATTATGTGTGTATGTGTATTCTGCATGATGCCCATGTTGGTTCATAACTGAATACATAATGTCTCGTAACTGAGGACTCAAAGGTGTGTGTGTGTGTGTGTGTGTGTGTGTGTGTGTGTGTGTGTGTGTGGTTTACCATCAAAGCACCTCTCGCTGGAATCGACGGTCTCATCACATTGAGGGTTAGGTCGCTCAGCAGAGGTTTGATGTCGGCAACCAAGACGGAAGCTGGCTAATCCAGCCCCGAGCGCTGCCTTCATGGGCCCGGATAGCCGATTCAGAGCATATTGATTAGTTCTGCCTTTGAGGTGCCCTTCAGTATTCATGCCCTCATATTGACCCGCACCTTGAACATCTCCCACCGCCCCCGATTATGATGATGAGGCCAGAAAAGAACCTGGATCTGAGAAACCCCCTCACGCGTGGAATCAAATTGAAATGTCAAACTGAAGTTTTTTCTTTTGTGTTTTCCGTGTTCTTTAGTCCGACCTGACGAAGCAGCAGAATGGTTTCAAGATCACTCTGAAGACTCTGGAGGACAACCTACTGTCCCGCCTGTCCTCGGCTTCAGGAAACTTCCTGGGTGACACGGAGCTGGTGGAAAACCTGGAGACAACCAAACGCACCGCCGCCGAGATTGAAGAGAAGGTCCTGTTCGTTTCATTTTTATATCTCCTTTTATTTATATTAGCACTTCTCTTTTCCTGTTAGCGCTTTAGCTAGCAGCCTGCAAAGTGCATTGTAATTAATGAGTACATAAAGGGCGTCAATGACAAACTTACTGGGTGTCCATACTGGAAGAAGTATATAAGTACAGAGGAAGATATGAATACTACAGGGGTAACAACTTTGTGTTTAAGAGGGTTTGAGAAATATTTAAATTACTTACCTGGAAAAGAAAATTTACTTTCAAAGTGTCAATTATTTCTAGCTTCCTCCTTAACTCAAGTATGTTCATCTGTTCATCATGTTTATTCTTTGCACGTCTTCCCTTGCATCAACTTGCAGGTACCCACTGAGTATTTCACTGTTTTTTACACATGACGTAACTTGCAGGCTGGAATCTAAAGCACTGCAGTATTTCCGGCCTTGCTTGCTCACATTACCGCTGCAGGAAGAGAAGAACTGATGTTTCTGATGCTTCTTAGAAAGTTCTGTATGATGATGTGAGAGTGCGCCTTCTGTCAGCAAGGAGATGAGCGCATGTGCTGCAGCCACTCGTCTACCGAGACACTCCCAGATGTTGCTTCTTAATCATAATTGCACAGCCATTCACTGGTAAAAAAAAAAAAAGAAGAAGAACAGAAACGGCACATAATTGTTGTGTTGCTCTCAGTGTGAGAACATTTTGGCTCAAACCGTGAAATTGGAATAGCGCTGCTCTTCACTGGAGGGTGTTTTATTGGCTGGTGCACAGTTTCATCATTAGCTGATTGATGAATCCCGAGTGCTTGCGTGTCTGAGTGTGATTCCGTTCCCTTGTTCGCTGTAGGTAAAAGAAGCCAAGGTGACGGAGGCTAAAATCAACGAGGCTCGGGAGCACTACCGGCCGGCAGCAGCACGGGCTTCCTTATTGTACTTCATAATGAACGACCTCAATAAAATCCACCCCATGTACCAGTTCTCTCTCAAGGTAGACTGTCTGTTGACACGCCATGTTTCCTCCCCGCCTCACGGGTCCTCAGTGAGAGACCCCCTCTTTACACTCACTCCTCTGTTCCTCCTTTCCTTTTTTCATTTGCTCCCCATGTTTTATACTCTTTGCCCTGCTTTTATTGTGTTTGTGGCTCCCTAATGTGGTTATGTAGAGCGTAATGTCTTTCATATTGTCAGCCAGCGAGCGCTGAGAGGAGGCAGCCTGAGATATGGTTTGCAATCACTCCCGACTCGGCAGGTAGCTGAGTTATTTCCCAACGTAATCAAATGAAAACACATCCAGGGTACACGTACCTTTGACCTCGTGAATGAAATGATGAATATTATAATACGAGTTCTTCGCACGAGGTTAGGGCAAAGTGTGACGCTGCTAAATTGACACCAGCCCAAGCGGAGTAGAAGATAACGACAATTATTTCCTTTAGTGACCTTTCAGTTTAGAGTTTAAAGCAAATCGCAGTTAGACTGGAACTTGCAGACTCGCTGGTGAACATAGTGGAGCCCTTTGCAGCTAAAGAGACAGATTTTATATAGAATTATAGATAAACTGGTGAAGACCAAAACAGAGCTAAATGGAAAATGAATAAGTAGCATAGATTAGTTCATTATTAGAACAAACAAATCATATCTCTGATGTCAGAGGTTGATGACACTGGTGACACGGTTTATATTTGTTGAAGCTACGTGGCTCTATATTCAACAGCAGCGTTACTTTGGTGCTTCTGACTGCTTTGCTGTCCCCGCTCCTGTGCGTCCTCAGGCGTTCAGCGTGGTCTTCCAGAAAGCGGTTCTGAAGGCCGAGCCGGACGAGGCTCTGAAGCAGCGGGTGTCCAACTTAATTGACAGCATCACCTCCTCCGTCTTCCAGTACACCACCAGAGGCCTGTTTGAGTGTGACAAGCTCACATACATCGCTCAGCTCGCCTTCCAGGTAGGGAGGGGAAGCCTGTTTCATCTTCTGCATGGTTTGTTTTGAGAACAAGCTCGCCATTGAATCAGCTCCTCTTGAGACCAGCCGCCCTGTTTGGATCTAATCAAGCGGAAAAGAAATGTGCTGAAAACACAAACATTTCAAAGTCCTTCCTGTTTGTTGTGTCCCCAGATCCTGCTGATGAATAAAGAAATAAACCCTGCAGAGCTGGACTTCCTTCTGAGATACCCGGTCCAGCCAGGTGTAGCATCACCAGTGGACTTTCTATCCCACCACTCCTGGGGAGGGGTCAAGGTACACAGTGAGCAGAGATGGCTGTGTTGTAATGTAAAAAGGGGTACCACCAGATCAGATGTCTTTTTTTCAGCGCAGTGACCTCTGTACGTTTGAACATTGAAAGGGCACTAGAGCAAACTCTGCATACCCGTAAAGAACAGACATCCGGCACTGCAGTCCTGTGGACGTCAGGCAGCAGAGGTTCCCTCTCTTGTCACATCAGTTTATCAGCAAACTAAATCCTAACGGCGGCGTGTTTTTTTAGCCTCCAATGCTCATGAATTTTTCAATCTCTGCTGCCTAGAATATTAACTTGACCTAAACCCCTCTGAGAGTTTGGAGACGGCCTTTCCCCAACTGCTCCCAGTCTACTGTGGATGTTTAAGGCCCTGCTAATCAAATCCTGTCACTCGATTTTCTTATCTCGGTTGGAAGCATAATCGGTTGGAAAGCTTTAAAACGGGATAAGATCCTCTGATTGTTTGGCCCTCTTGATGATGTTAGCAGAGCAGGATTCCCATGAGACCCAGTGGATTCTCCCCTCGTCGGCACTGAGAGGTTGCCAACCGCCTGTGGTAATTACACCAACCGAGGTGAAGAGACAGACTGTGTGCTGAGCCTCTTCGTCTCACTCTACCTCACCAACCCGTGTCCTGCGGTGAGCAGTAGAAAAGCAGATTTTATGCATTCATTCTTTTCCCCATGACACCTTGTACTCATGTGTCGGCTGTGGAGGTTTGAGGACTCAGGAGACAGCACACGGGCTGCGTGTGTGTGTGTGTGTGTGCACCTGCTCGAGGCTGCACGGCGTGATACTGCTGTTCTCCACCAATGAGAAATGGTTTCTGTCAGCTGGGGCTTCACAATGAAGCCCCTACTGGTTCTGCAAAGGATGCATATTCAGCCCTCTCCAACCCCCCGTCCCGCTATGAAAGGGATCGTGTTTACTCAGCATTTCCGTTTGAATAAATATTATTTATGAAGGCGTGAGGAAAGATAAGCACTCCTCTGTTTTTTTTGTCTCTTTTCTTCCACCAACATTTGCAAGAAATATAGTTATGTTTTCATTTTGCTGTGTATTGTAAAATGTTTCTGAAGTGGTCAGAAACTTTAGTGCACTGATTGCAGAGTAGCAGCACTCAGCTTTTCCTGCCTGCATCATTGTTCTTCTCCTCCACCACCAGTCCCTGTGCTCCATGGAAGAGTTCAGGAACCTGGACCGAGACATCGAGGGCTCGGCCAAACGCTGGAAGAAGTTTGTGGAGTCCGAGTGTCCGGAAAAAGAGAAATTCCCGCAGGAATGGAAGAACAAAACCTCCCTCCAGAGACTGTGCATGATGAGGGCCCTGAGGCCGGACCGCATGACGTACGCTGTCAGGTGAGGGGTGGAATGGTAGCTTGCGTCTTGCTCTGTGATCTGTGATGGCTCTCGCTGACCTGTGCTGGTTGCTGAAAGGGTAAAAGTTAAACATCTTAACCTTTGGCTTATAGTTTGAGTTGACAGGGCACCTGTGCTCACTGCTGCAGTGTTTGTCTGTTGCTCTGCAAGAACAATCAATGAGCCTCATTCAACCAGACTGTAGGAAAAACACCAACTGTGTCTAGGACCTGGACCCCATTTCCACCTTGTAGGACCATGCATCTCTCCTCAGACCTCTTGTCTGAATATTAACATAAAATAAATATATATATTTCACTTATATATGTTTGAACTGTTAGTGAACAACACCAGCATCAGAAAAGGGGGACGGTTGGTGCGAAGCCGATCTACAAGTCCGGCAGGAAGTTCCGATTAAGTAAACCAGGTCACATGGACCACAACATTCTGCTCCAAGGAGCCTAAAAAATATCAATTAATGCTCTTCCTACAATCTCAAGCTGCTTAGCTTTTAAGCTCCAGACAACCTCTTCTTCAGTAGTTCACGTCATTGGTTGACCACCAGTTCTACATATGTAATTTGCATATTGAGATCCGGCTCTGTATCCTAATACAGATCACATGTTAATAGCAATGATCGCTCAGAACAGTGTGATGTAGACTTCAAGTGAGCGGTAAGACCAGTTAAGAGGTAGACCTCCGTGTAACTCACCTGTATATTTGTGATGGGCTTCATACATAATGGAAGCTATGACGCTGAAATCATTAAAGCATTTAGAAGTTGCTGTCCACATTTTTAACACACAAATGTTTCAGCGCTTCAGAACAACAGTAAGAACATCATCATGTTTTGAAGTCTAAAGGATTAAATCCAGAGAGGTTGAAGAGAGCTTCCTATGGGCAGCCTCTCTAACGCTCTGCACTACAGAAGATTCCCACTCTGCAAGTTATTCAGCTTGTCGGTCAAAGATAATAAAGAACTGAGTCATATTCTCCCCGCAGAGACTTTGTAGAGGAGAAACTGGGGAGCAAGTACGTGATTGGCAGATCACTGGACTTCGCCGTGTCCTTTGAGGAGTCGGGCCCGGCTACGCCCATGTTCTTCATCCTCTCTCCCGGAGTTGACCCTTTGAAGGATGTGGAGAAACATGGTAATACCCTCACCTGTTTAATCTTTAATAAGCCATAAAGTCCAGCCTGTGAGTGCGTTCTCGGCTTTCATCAGAGCGCACGTGTTGCCAGTTTCTTTGTCGCGGGAACACGCTGGGTTTTTTTGTGGAATAGCTTATTGGAAGTCAATACATGCATACCTGCATGCATGGTTCTCACTTTGATTCCTCCTGCACGGGATGATCCGTCAGAGCAGCAACACATCTGCTGTGTGTCTCAGCCATCAGCCGATGCTCAACAGGCTCTGGGTAGATTGAAGGGATTAGACTGAAGGTCACGGATATACCAGACGACACCACTGGTGTATTATGGGCAGCTGAAAGTAAATGTCATTGGTTTTAGAGTTACTTTACATTTCTCTGTGAATAATGCGGGTTGCGGCGGGACGCACTCTTTTGATTTCGGACCACAAATATGCAGAAAGTGGAGGCTTTTGCACTGACCTGAAACCGGGCGCCATCACAGCCTGACACTTTTTTCAATCTGCTGCCAAATAATTCAGTCTGTGGGTATTTGAAGTGAGCTCTATGAAATATTCAGATTGCAGGGATTGTATCAGTTTACTGGAACAAAGAGATTTCCACCATGTGTCTACACATACATTTTCATATTTCTTCATTCTTGTATTCAAGCAATTCGTCATCATGTTTAATTTACCGTTTCTGTCTGATTTGACTTTTTGGGATTTTCTGTTTCTGCTTGAAAGTCTCTGAATCCATGCCATGGACTCGTTTCAGCATGACAGCAGTTGTTATCCAGGACACGCGGAAGGACTGCAAGTGTTTGTGAATATTTTAGATGCTTTTACAAAGAACTGGATCGCAGGCAGCAGGTGGTTAAATCAGCCATAGAGCTGCTGTGGACAGACTGTGAAATCCACCATCCTCTCCTAATATGAGAAGAGGGAGCACTCCTACTGGAACTGCCTGTAAGGGATGTGATTATTGATTATCAACACCCTCACTTTGAGCGTAGTCAATCACATCAGAGCTAAAAGTAGCCGGTCCACATCACACTGAACCAGTATGAGGCTTCTCCTTCGCAGCTGTGACTATTGAGGTTCCTCGTTGGTATTAGGCTCAGATTAGATTTTCATTAGATAGATGATGTGATTTTGAATGCTCTGCGGGGACTAAACCTCGCTTTCTGCAGAGCATTTAATGATCCAGAAAGAATTAGTTGTGTTTTTTTGAGTTAAATCTCATTGCGCAGACTCGAGGTGGGCACGTGAAGCTCAGTCATTGACTACATGCAGACTTTGGTGGGAAATTAGCTTATTTAAGGTCTTACTGAGAGTCATGTGTATGTGTCCAATACACCTGTGAGCTTTAACATTGCACTGTGATATTATGGTGGCGTCTCTTGACACTGATCTTCTCGTCTAACTCTGTAGGTTAAAATGAGCACATTCTGTGTCAGATAGGTATCTTTGTTTGACATGTTGCTCGTGTGTTTTGTGTCTTTCAGGGAAGAAGCTGGGTTTCACATTTGACAACAAGAACTTCCACAATGTGTCTCTGGGTCAGGGTCAGGAGGTCATAGCTGAACAAGCCCTCGATTCTGCAGCTAAGAGCGGTCACTGGGTCATATTACAGGTACAGTGTAACCATTCACATACCGTGCAGGCATGAATATCTCACTGTGTATTCAATACAATGCACAATAAACAGACTAGTAGAGCACAGTAAGCCTTTCTGCTGCAGGTCATTCCCTCTTTCCCGCCTCGCTCTGCAGCCGTCTAATAAACTATCCCATAAAATAAAAATATATTAATAAATAAACAAATACTCCTTTGTATTTTACACCCGGTGTTAACAGAGAGCCAACGTGATTTGTTTTCATGACAACTTACTGATAATTATATATTGGGTAGATCTAATTATCCAATTACATGTTATGTATAAAACGACACTTCAGAGTGATTGTTGAAGCATTCTGGCTCTCACCGGATTGTCCTGTGTGTTAAACCCCATCCACCTCACACAAAAGGTGTCAAATCATGGAAACAATATGGTTCCACAGACACTCAGACAAGCACGTACCTCCAAAACGCGCTTTGCCAAATGATCACGGCTCATTTTGTGTCAAGGATTTTTCCATTCAGGAGCGGGTTTAGGTGCCATTTCTTTTTATCTGTGCATGTTGTGAATGAGGCGCATTATCGCATTTTTTTTCACTGCACACTCAATGGGATGTTTGCTCTCCTCCCAGGTTTGTCTGCACGGAAAAGTGAATTTAATTTGCTGCATTAATTTCCTTACTGAAACGGCCGCGGCATTATACAGTACAATATCTCCAGCCGCAGCGTCTGCCCCCCTCTTATCTGGAGGGCAAGGCTGGCGTTTGCATTTTAAGTGGAAACCTTGGTGGAATTCTAATGGGAAGTATCGACAGATATGAGGCGCTGCGGGACACCCTTTTCTTTTAAGTCACACAGCTGGGAGAATAATAAAATAAAAAAGACTGGGACGCCATCACTCTCCGCTCCAGACCCAGGACAGCAAAGACAAGCAGTTGTTTAATTACCTTTGCATAAGAATCTCAATCGATGGGCTTAAAAAGGCCTTGTCCCCCTGGCAACAAACCTCCCACTCGCTTTATCATCGACTGTCTGTTCATCCTCCCGCTGAGAGCCACCCCTGAGGAAAACAGAGGGGAGGGGGGGGATCGTATTCTCAGTATCTTCTCCTGATATAACGCTCCATCTTCTGTCGTCTGTTCCTCCTCCCACCCTCTCATTCCACCACGTAATGCTTTCATACTTTAGTCTTGTCATTTTCTCACGGCACATCTGCCCTCTTATCAATCCTCACGTCCTCCCACCTCTCCGGCAAACCTGCTATCCCTCCCTCCCCTCCTCACCTTCTCCTCTCAGCCATCCACCTACCTATCCACCCTCCCCCATCACTTGTCTCACGGTCCACCTTTTCTCTCCCTGTGCCATGCCCGGCTCCATCAGCGGAGGGCCGGGTCAATGGCAGGTTCCTCTTCGCTGGCGGGTAATTATACTGCAGAACAGCAGCTCCTGCTCGGATGGGCCTGGGAGAGGGAGATGCAGAAACTTTGAAAGCAGCCCACAGGGAGGGAGGTGGAGAGGCAATCAATCGTGCAGATTGGAGCTGAATATCCCACACGAGCCAGACAGTGGGAATCGAGTGGCCTAAAATTGCCATCCTCTTTGCACATTCATTGCTAAAGCCTCCCCATTTGCACCCGGCGGCACCAAAGAAGTGCAGATGCGAGAGACAGCAGGGGAGACAAGGACGCTCTCCCACGATGTCCTCTCTTTACTTTACCTGGAAGAGACAGGAAAGCTGTGGTAGTCTGGAAACTTTAATGGCTCCCCTTTTCTGAACTCTTTACATTGAGAGGTTTCATTACAAGAGTCTTTGGTCTGAACTGCCCTTAATAGAGTTGCAAAGTGGGAGGAGCTGCAGCTTTTAATTCCACATTTAAAGTTGTCCTTTTACTGATATCTTCAGTGTTCCTTAGCACACTTGAGGCTGATCATTAATATCAAAAGGTTATGTCTTTAGATTTGGGGGGGAAGGCTCAGAGAATCAGAACGACTGGGAAAACGACTGTTTATAAACCTTAGACCTTTTATAAACTAATGCATAAACAACTCCAAACTATTCCAAAGATATCTTGCATAAGGAAGAGGTGGGGGTGATGGAGGGAGATCTGTGTGTATATGAGAGGACGTGACGCAGCTGGGGAACGAGTCGATCATTGTGAATCTGAAAACAGCTGATTTGAATTTAGTGGGTGGTTCTTATACGTCAGCACTCGTGAGCCTCACGCACCACTGCTGTGCTGGTCGGGTACAAATTAAAACTGTAGCAAATTAAAATACCAAAAAATGCAAATGTTCACAGACTAGTTCCTCTGACTTTTTATTGTTTTTAAAAATGTGTAATCTTTAAATATCATCTAATGCAGTTACTTGTCTTTGTACTGACGGTTCACCCTCGAGAGTCAAATGCAACATTGTTCATGCAGAAAATAATGAGACTTGGTTTTCGAGCCTTTTCACTTTCTCCTTCCTGCCATCCTTTGCTCAGTTATTTTGTTTGTATTGTTCATGTGTAACTCCTGTTCTGTGTATTTTAGCCTTTACATAATGACAGATGAACCACGTGAAACATACCACACTCAAACTGCATGTTTGTGAATTTATTGGGAACATTTGTAAATGTGGACTCGGCAGTGTGTCTTGCTGTCAGCGCCTGCAGTGTGTCGGCCGTCCGTCCTGTTAGCTGCGTCCCTCTGTCAGTGTGGAGTCTGACTGCTCCTCGGTGCCGGGGCCCAGCTGTGCAGCTGTCCTCGGCGCTGCTCCTTGACGAATGTGTTTGCGCGCTTGTGAAAGAGAACGACAGTGTGCGTGTGCATCGAGTCGGCGTGTGCGTGCGTGACGGGCGGCTCCATGTGCCATTGTGCTTTCCCTCAGGTTGTGTTTGATAGCAATGCATCACAGACCTTGCCGGTGGTGTCTTCTAATGGGTTTTAGATTCAACTTTTATATTATTATGTAAATAGGTGACTCTTTGATGTAGTATCAGCACCGTCATCACAGGGGCTGGAAGGCCCTTATCAACCAGACGTTGAGGGAACAAAAAATGTTGCACCTGAAAGTTAATTAAAAAGCCATAAAATAGTGGCTGCTCCTCTGTCTTGTTTGTTTGTCTGTCGGCCTGCTGGTCAATCCCCCCCCCCCCCCGTTCCTCCCGCTCGTCTCCCCCTGCAGCCTGAGGATGAATGGTTTCATTACAGTGACAAGTTCTAAAGCAGTCTCTCACTTCCTCTGTTAGCTCCCTTTATTGCCAAACTATTTACATGCCAAGAGGAAGGCTTGTACTCTGGCTTGAAGAAAAAGCGCTTGAATTTAGACTTTTAATTTGTAAACCATTCATTATTCTCTGAGGCATCAAGAGGTAAACTAACGGATTTCCATCTCAGCTTCAAGCTCCTGCCCGACTTCTCTCTCACAGAATGGAAAACTTCTCTCTCCTCCTCTGGGTTTCAATGACTCTCCCAAAAATTGACGTTCTGCTTCCTGTCATGTCCCGTCGCTTGGAAAGAGGGCCAGCTCCAGCCATCATAAGGAAGATTAAATATGGAGAGCAAAGGGAAATGAGAAAGTAAAGAGGCTTATGAATTAATGACTGGAGTTATTAGTGCTGTAATTAGATTTAGGGAATGGGCAGTGCTGCATGGTGAGATGTGGGGGGGCTCGGCTGACTCCTTATCATTCACAGGATATCCTGTAAGTGTCAGGACAGTTGAGATGGAAAATTGAGCTCACCCATGCTTGTGTGATGGTACGAGTCCGCTCCGCCGCCCGCGCCGCACACGGAGATGAATGTGCAGAAAAGTCGAGCTGAAGTTCCACCGGAGAGTGGCCGCTTAACGTCAGCAGCCTGGATGAATGGGTTAAAGTGCTATGTACCATTTTAATGTGGTGCCACATCAAAGTCCCGGTGAAGAGAGGAGAATATGCAACATTTTAATTGCACCTTTTTGCTAGTTGTCTTTACAAATATAAAATATACAGGCAATTCCAGCATCAAGTACCTTATTAAGTGTTATCCATTAAAGCCCAGACTTTCACAGGTATCCCGGAGAAAACATTATCTGGGTGTAGATTAGGCTCTCTACCCTCACAGGGGAGAACTCATTTTGCCTAACAACCAATAACATAGATTTCTGTTTCTTAACTCTATACTTGCTGATCCCATTTCCTGTTCCTCTCCCCGTAGAATATCCACCTGGTGGCTCGCTGGCTGAGTACTTTAGAGAAACTTCTCGAGCAGAATGCAGAGGGAAGCCACGATAACTTCAGGGTGTTTGTCAGCGCTGAGCCCTCCTCCAGCCCCGAGGGCCATATCATCCCGCAGGGCATCCTGGAGAACTCCATCAAGATCACCAACGAACCTCCTACTGGCATGCACGCCAACCTGCACAAGGCCCTGGACAACTTCAACCAGGTAATGCACCCAAGAGCCGGAAGTCATTCCTGGAGGTCATCTGATCAAACGAGACTCTAACTAAAACCGTTTCCGTTACATTTCAGAGGCAAATGTTCCTTTTTACTCCCCTACACTGATGTGCAGCTTACTTTCTACATACACAATATAAGATTAGCTCATAAAATAGCAACTAAAGCCAAACAGCTGATCACTCCGCAGCTCCCGTCTCTACTGAGTGTTTTAGCGTCTTTCAGCCGGATGCTGATTGGTCCAAACTACTGTGGTTATTGTTGGGCCAGATACATTCATATAAGACAACTTGGACCTTAATTGGAAACCAATGTTGAGAGAGGCAAGTCGATTCGATAGGAAGTTACGAAAGGCAGGAAATTGACACCTCTAGTTGCTACATGCTACCTTCCTCACAATGACTCATTTTCACGTTTGCCCTGAGTGGCAGTTGAGACAACATATTCCAATTTTCGCTCCAGATTTCTCATCAAGTTGCCAATTTGCAGGAATGTAGAAGCCAGCAGATGGGGAGAGTCACCTCTCGCTCACCCTGGAATTGCCTCTGACCCATGGAGGGCAGGATGTGAACGTAGCACATGCCAGCGTTAAAAGTTTGTGCGTTGCATTCTGCAGGGAGATGGTGGTATAACGCGAGGACGGAGAAGAAAGTCAATTTGCTACCTCTTGTGTTAGTCATCAGAGAGTGCCCAGACAATATCACGCTCCTTGGTTGTTAGAATGGATCAGTGCGCTGCAATGGCCTCTCCCAGCTTTTCTCCACCTTATCAGTTCTCGTCTCTCTAAATAAGCCTTACCATTACCTCGGTGCTCCGCCGCCAATGCATCTTCCTCCGCATCAATACGTGAGCGCTCTGCATCCTCCCAGTCCATTTCCACCATCCTTAGCTTGCAGATGTCTATCTGCCTGATAAGTGCACCGTGCGTGCCTTATGCAGAACCACAGGGAGGCCCACTGAGGTAAGGACGGGGGAAATATTCCAGTCGTGTACTTGGTGAAAGCTAATCAATGTTAGGCTAACTCTCTGTAATAGCCCACCCGCGTGGCTAAAGCCAGCGCTAAGCCAGAGAAATGACAGTTTCTTTCCTCTTGACCTTTTCACTGGGAGATGCATAAAGCTCTGCCTGTTTCCACCCCAGAAGCCTGTAGGATGGCGTCTGGGTGGGCTCAAGTTACAAAATGTTAAAGTTTTTACTGACAGAACGCCGGGAAAGTACTGTTCTGTGTTAAATAAGCTGTTATGGATTTGCACGACCCAGTTCGCTGAAACGGATCAGTTCGGTTCATCTTTCAAATGTTTATGTTATTCAGACTCATGCGTGACTTGGTGTTAATCTCTGACCTGTGTCTCTCCAGAGATACTGAGGTGCACGTGTGTGTGTGTGTGTGTGTGTGTGTGTGTGTGTGTGTGTGTGTGTGTGTTTCTCTCTGCGATATGACTGCATGTCGTTTCTCTCCAGTCCACAGGTTATGAATAGGGAGGCTATGCATCTCTTTCAGCTGTGTTGAGCAGAGGAGTACCGTGCAGAATATTATCTAAATCTCAGAGTGTGTGTGTGTGTGTGTGTGTCTGTCTGTGTGTGTGTGTGTGTGTGTGTGTTTGCGTGGTAGGAGTCCGCTCCCCAGGGCACTGCGGCAGGGGAAGTGAAAGGGCCTTCACCACCACACTCACCATGACACATGCTGGAATAAAGAGAATTTAGCCTTCCTGTTTCCATAGGGGTTATTGGCGTGCTTATTTAACTGTCTCTCCCCCAAGAGATTACAATGCCATTTACGTCCAGTTTTTTATTTGGCTGTCTGGAATAATGAGCCCAGGAGACAGATGGAGGCTGAAAGCGCCTGACAAGTTGTGACAATTAAAAGGGAATCTCATCGTCGGGTTTATTGCTATCTAGTCATCTCTTTGTCTGTCTGTTAGTGCGCCGCAGCGCCGGGGACTTGACAAAATAAAACAGATCACAGGACTGCCTGCCACAACTTTTTACCTGTAACACACCGACGTGTCTGCTTTAATGCAGCTGTGCAGTTCAGGAGGGCGCGAGTCTGACGTTTAATTGTGTCACTCTCTGTTTTTGTGCTTTCCAGGACACACTGGAAATGTGTGCACGGGAGAACGAGTTTAAGAGCATTTTGTTTGCCCTGTGCTACTTCCATGCGGTGGTGGCAGAGAGGAGGAAGTTTGGTCCTCAGGGCTGGAACAGATCGTACCCTTTCAACACTGGAGACCTCACCATTTCTATCAATGTCCTCTACAACTACCTGGAGGCCAATCCTAAGGTAGACGCGTTTCAGTTTTTCATGTTGCAAAGGATTACAAAGAGCACCGTTTGTAATCGTAATTGGAAATCTAAACACATGTGACCTTAGTTAAACACCACAGGCCACCTTGTAGCAGAGCAACATCCCCCCTGCCTCTCATTCCCAGGTGCCGTACGATGACCTGCGCTACTTGTTCGGTGAGATCATGTACGGGGGTCACATCACGGACGACTGGGACCGCCGTCTGTGTCGCACCTACCTGGAGGAGTTTATCAAGCCCGAGATGATGGAGGGAGAGCTGTACCTAGCGCCTGGCTTCCCCTTGCCTGGAAACATGGATTACAACAGCTACCATCAGGTGAGGCGGACAAAAGTGTGACTCAGATCAGGCATTCCAGCAACAAACAGGATACAACAGGAAAGAAACAAAAAAAGAGGATCAAAGGGTGAATTCAGCCAATAAATACCATGTAAGCCATAATTGCAATACAAAGAAATATTAAGGTTTTAGCAGGGACCACCATCAAATTAATGGATGTTTAATTTTGCTAAAATTGAATCACTTTAATTAAGTTTTTTCCACCATAACTATTCCCCTGTGTACAGTGTAGAGTTCTACAATTCAATGCTAAATCAATAACAATAAAACTCTTCCCGTATGGGTCCCTGGGACATAACAGATTGTAGTTTGAGTTATATAAATATTTCTCTGAGGTGGAGCTGTGGGTGGAAAACGTTTGCCAATAAGTCTTAACTGGCAAATTTGAACGTTAGCAAACAGAGATTACAAAGTCATCTAACGGGGGAAGTTGAAAGCACGAGAGTCAGAGTGAGCGGAACCAGATGAGTCATGGGATTCAGAAAATATACATGCACACGCTCAACAAAATGGTGTAAAGAAGAGATTCTGTGCTAGCAGCTATGTACATAAACGAAACCTAAGGTGGGCAAGCCATTCCCAGCATGCCTCAGGATATATAACAAACACCAGTCCTTTACAGAGCTGTCCTTTATGAAGACAAACTCAGAATTCAGCAGAATTTATACGCATATATTAGTTCTCACCCAGCTCTGCAGGTTCCCACAGGGTGTTTTATGATCTTTTAGCTCATTATTTTGGTGTTTCACCCCTGGCAGCTGTTTTCAGTGCCCTGAATGCACCAACAGCAGGCACACAGTGTTCACAACTAGCTGGTGCACATATTATCCTCAGAGGCTGGTGGAGAGCAAAGCAGAGCTAAAAGGAGAGGTCATGGTGAAGTAATGTGCCTCCTTGTAAATATGATGTTGAGCCTCTGTGCTGGCCTGGTAGTTAAACATTTAAAATACTTGGAATAAACATACATACATACGTCAGTGTGATCCCTGGTAATAATGTTGACATGATGGAGCACTTCAGACGTGTCAGGACAGCTCCAGGCTTCACCTCGTCAACCTCACCTTGTCTGTCATATATTGTTATTTATCATTTAAGACAAGCCGTGATTGACAGGGTGAAATCAGGGCTGCTGCAGCGCTCTGTAAAGGCTCACATATTCTATATCATTCTCTGAAATTAATAAATAAGCAAGGCACAGCACATTGTGCTCGTTTCGGTTTGGAATAGGGGGGGGGGGGGGGGGAATTGTTTTAAAGCTTCATTTTATGACAGAAGCCGGCTCCAGTGGTGACTGCCAGCATCTGAATGAATGACAGTGTTCTTCCAGTCCAGATTTTCCTCCACGAGGTCCCTGGGGGAGGCACAGGGGAGTGGGGAGTACAACTTGTATTTCATTTTCCCTCAATCTGAGCAGCGGGCCCATCCTGGCTGTCACGGAGGCTCCGGCGGGAAGAGCCGGAGAGTTTTACATTCGGCTGTCACCACACAGCCGAGCCGGCGGCTGAGGGGCTGAGTTCTGGCTGAAGAGCAGGGGGCTGTAAAGGCATGTGGGTCCCCGGGGCTCTGTTAGGCCACCGCCTGCCTCGCAACCATCTGGAGGAAACTGTATATTTAGGAGAGGATGTGGGGGGGGGCAGGATAGGCACAAAGACGGAAGGTGACTCAGCAGTTTTACTCCTCTTTCAACAACATACAGGTGTAGGCAATCAGCCAAAGTTAGCCAGCAAGTACGGAGGAGATGAAACAAGCTGACTACAAAGTGTTTCTGTATTAAAGGCCAATATATTTTCCATCAAAACTTTCATCAGGACATTATGATTAGAAGAGCTTTTTTTATTTAATGTAAGTGCCCCACAAAAAGCAGCCTTTCTCAGTCGAGCTCCCGCTTTCATCTGCACTAACTTAAAAGCATATTGATATTCATTATGGACCAGCAGATGGAAAATGCCACATTTCCTTCCCCTTGTTATGGTCATTAACAGTCTGTCAATTGATCCCGAGTGTTTGAATCTCACCCAGAAGTATCGAATCATTTCTATGGTTCCACTCTTGTTCTGTGTCAGCAGAACGTTAGAAGAAACACCTGAGAGAGAACAAAGAGAGTTTGGCACTTTTCTGTCGGGAAGTAATTGGAGTTGCCAATCTTTATGCTGTTAATATCAAAAAATGGAGGTTAAATTAGGGTTAGTGTTAAAATACTTTCCGGTTCAGGTCAAAAACACGGCTTTAAATTGTCTTCAGTTTTTAAAATCCTTCATTTGAGAGTTCTGACGTGGACTTTCTTCTGCTCCAGTACATTGACGACGCCCTACCTGCCGAGTCGCCCTACCTGTACGGCCTTCATCCCAACGCCGAGATCGGCTTCCTCACGCAAACCTCCCAAAAGCTTTTCCGCACGGTGCTGGAGATGCAGCCCCGCGAGGGAGGAGTCGGCGAGGGCGGAGGGACGACGCGCGAGGAAAAGGTCAGAATCTGTAGATCCCCGACACAGAGGGATGTGTGGAGGGCAGATCTTCTTGCTTTACGTCCATTTGTTTGCAACATTGGGGTTTCCCTCAGCCTGAGGTGATGCATTCAGGTGCCTCACTCCCAAAGATATGATGTTTACTGTCACAAGCAGCACGCCCTCACATTTGAGAAGCTGCTTTCAGGGAACGTTTGGATGTTTTGCTTGACTACATTTCAGCTCAAACAGGGAAATACTTTCAGCTGAGCGACACTAGACAGGTTCTCATGATGAGGCTCGAACTGATTCCAGTATGTTTTACTAGTTTCGTTCATTTCTCTCGTACTGTTCTAGGATCTGAATGCTGTTTCAGAAGCTTTATTTATTTTTTGCCGTGACAAAAACAAATGTTGATTTTTACTTGCATCGTCAGTTTAGACAGAACTTATTCAGAACCTGTCTATCATCATTCACTGACTTTGACCTGCAGCTCCCACAGAATTACAAAAGCAGCGCCGTCTTCACAATATTGAATTGATACACACCGTCTCACAGTATCGTTGACTTGATGTGATCCTGGGAGGATTTTAGAGGCAAGTGTGGCTCTTCTAATAGGAAGTGGGTTATTTTGCCTGGTTTGGTGAAAAGTGACTAAAGGTTTTCTTCTTAAAGTAAATATTACATCAGATGTGTTCACAGGAGAAAAGAGAGCAGGCTCCTTAAGTACATTATGGCATCTCTGATCATTTTATATCAACCGCACCAAAAACAAACACATTTGGTATCTTTAGGAAACTTTGGGACTTAACAGTCGAGTTCTGTTGTTTGTTTGCAGGTCAGTGAGCTTTAGGGCGCTGACATGTTGGCATTTGAACTGGAGTTGATTCTGATACGATATTCTGTTGTGAAAAGTCGAGCCCTCACACGATGGGAGATCTCCTGAGCCCGGATGTAAACCAGGGCCTTTCCTGAAGCCCCCTGTCTCACTGAAGCGCCACATCTTAAATGTATGATGACAACAGGTGACATTTTCTGTAGCTGCTGCATACGCAAGTGAAAATAAATTGCACACCAACTGTTTGGGACCTCTGACGGCGCCCTGGGTGGTTTTCTTCTTCTTCTACAGGGTTGACATTTTCTGCTGCATTTTCTGGTTCAGTACTGCTCTAAAATAAAGCTTATTTGAGTGTAAAAGCTCCAACATATATTCTGTCAGAGAGAGTGCAGCCTTGCGCACTCCCTCAAAGGAGCAAGTGTCACTTTATTAGTATTGTAAATAAGAGTCTTGGCTGTCTGAGTGTTGGCTTTGTTAAAAAGTAATTTATGATTATTGTTGCTTGAAACAAGCAGCAAAATGTGAGTTATGTTACACGCCGATTTCACATGGTGGCGTTTATTCTTGTGAACGATGAGGTGGTTATTAAGCATGAATTAAAACACTATTAATCCTAATGATTGCGTTTGGTTCAGTGCAAAAGTGGTGAAAATGAGTAGTGATGAAGTCACATTTTGACATTTCCTTCAGCCCCAGTTTGCTATTCTCTCTCTCTCTCTGTCTCTCTCTCTCTCGCTCTCGTGTGTAAACGTTACAGTCCATCTGTTCCTCTGAAACAGCAATCTAAAGCAATTTAATACACATATATAATATTCATTATAGTTAGATGAATATGAATATAATAAATATAGCAACAGATAAAATAACTGACAGAGAACTTTCCAGACAATGCTAATGCTAATACATCTGGTATATTAATCTTGCAGCACTAATGATACAAAGAACATTTAGTATTTATGCTGTAATTGTTACAGTGGTTTGTTTTGTTTTATGTTTCCTTAAGTCTATAGTATAGTAATAGTTAAGTATATTAATCTATATACAGAAGTCATGAGCGATCAGTTCTTAAACCAGACTTAACTTGGTCTAATTAGCTCTGAGTCCTGGTTCAGGACCGTTTTCACAATAAACCACTGGACCAGGCTAAAAGGAAACGTTTCCACGGTAACTTGGGTCAGACTCGAGTTTAACAGCTAATATAACTTTATTAATCCCCCCCTCCCCTTTTGTGTCAGCCAACTTAGCCACAGTGTGTGTGTGTGTGTGTGTGTGTGTGTGTGTGTGTGTGTGTGTGCGTGCGCGTGTGGGTGCATGTGTGGGTGCGTGCATGTGTGCGTGTGTGTGTGTGTGTGTGTGTGCGTGCGTGTGTGGAGGAGCCTGGATACCTCCGTCCTCACAGTTGGCGGCCATGCGGAGCTTCCCAGCGGGACTCGCTCTGTATTCAGCGCGCTCAGTAGCTGCCAAACCCAGATCAGATATTTGAACTGAAAAATCCATAGATATGATGACCTCGTATCCTTTGTTCGGCACCTGATCCGCTGATTGATCGCTAATGCTGGCTGCCTTGGGAAAATGTTGACACACGCTTTCTTCACTTACCCACAGAAATATGATGTGAGCATCGATTTCGTGGAGGGATTAGACTGTTATTGAAAACAAAGAGCTGCCTTGCAAAATACATCTCCATGAATATTTATGGGACTGTCCATTTCAAACTGTAAGTTTCTCAGACTGTCAGCGCTGGCAGAACTGAGTCTCTGATCAGATAACCCCAATCTCTCATTAGTCTTTTGTGTCAACGAGCTTCTGCGTCTCTTGTCCCCGAGTGTCTTTAATTGTAACCGTAAGACGAATCGAACTTCTTCATCCCTTTACATCATCAGGTGCGCGCGGCCCTGGAGGAGATCCTGGAGAGGCTGCCGGAGGAGTTCAACATGGCCGAGCTGCTGGGGAAGGCGGAGGAGAGGACTCCCTACCAGGTGGTGGCGCTGCAGGAGTGTGAACGCATGAACTTCCTCACGCAGGAGATGAGACGCTCACTCCGCGAGCTCAGCCTGGGACTCAAGGTGAGGACATCGTAATGTGCTTACAATGGACTTTTTATGCTATTTGATGCTTCTTGCACTCTCAGAGTGAAATACTGTAGATTTTCGACTCCACTATATTTACTTTACTTAAAAAAACATGATCAGTTAATTAAATGCAATACATTGTTTAACCTCTGACCCTATGAGCCTGTCCAGGCCGCACCCAAAGTGAACTGAAAGCTCTTCTAGATCCATTTGGAGTACAGTGTCTCGCTCTGCTTCATGTTTCACATGTTTATGGGCTGACAGCAGAAAGCTCTACCCATACACTCCTCACATCGGTTCATTTAAATGATTGTTTGATGCCTAAACGTGTCAAATTGTCCAGAATTTCACCATAAAGCAAAGATTAGAGAAAAGTATATATTAATTTTTATATATAAAGTAATAATAATGTTAATAAGTAAACAAAGTAAGTGTTTTTATTATTAATAATAAAGAAAATGAAGCTGATAATGCTTCTGTTCTGAGTACTTCTTCCACCACCAGCGTTTTATAGCTAAAAATATCAAAGTATATATAACCACTCATCAGCTGTGACAGCCAATTAGTTCTACCAAGTTTATCATTTTTTGATTGGAAATCTATTCATGCTTGGCCCTACTTTCTCATTATGTGCATGAAAACACTCTTAGGCACTCTCGTTTTGAGGTTCTTTAACCTCAGCAGAAGTTTTTGTTCTTTTCTTAGCACAGTGAATACTTCACTCTCTTCCCCGCCCGTCCGAGTGGAGGTTATTTCTCATTTGGTTGGGGACTCCCCGGATCCACCTCCATCACCCTCGGGTGTCCACAGATCCCATCTTGAGCAGCACCGACCCAGCAGGCGATGGTGCTGAGAGCTAAATTCCTTAAATGTAAAATCAGTGAGCTGTCCCTCAAAATCCGCCTCCAAACCTCCAATTATCCTCAACAGCTGTAATTCACAGTGCGGCGGCTCGGCTGCGGTTGACGGGCAGCTGCATTAGTATTCCTGCGCTGCACAACGAAACCTTTTTGCTCTGTTGTTTGTCAGAAGCCCAGTTTTCAGAACGACTCACAGATTGGGCTTACAGAGGAGCAGAAAAGGAGTGAGACGTCTGTGCTTCTGTGTATCGAGCCTGACTGAGTCGTCTGTTAACAACAAACGAAGAGAGAAAAGGAGGGTGGAGGGTGGAAGGTGGGGGCGGGCGGGTGGTGTAAAAGCGTTTGTCAGGAGTTATGAGGCTTCGATCTCCCGACACTACAAGCTTCCATAAATCGGCTCAGTGATTTAAAAGCCATGTAGACTATTGTACCAGAAAATGGAAACATATTTCGTCTTTATAGTGGAATGAAAAGGAAGTATCAGAATGTTAGCCTTGGTGAGATGGTGCAGCTTTCATTGTGCCGCGGCCCGAACTGACGGCTCAGGATTACTTTGAGGTGAAAGGTTCACGGTAAACGCACAGATGTAGATAAATCTACTGAACCTTATCACCCTCATAAAGAATTGTTGTGACTGTCACTTCGGGGTATCTATTCATCTGCAACACATCAGCTCCGGTATCAGTGGGTGAAGGACACCGCTGTTGTCACCTGCGTGCTGTCTCATTACTCTTCAGTGCCGGCTTCTCTTGGCTATCTTACAGCATGCTTCCTTATCTGGCATGGCGCGCTTGTCTTCATGTTTATGTATGCATCAGTGTTTTCTGGGGGCTTGTTACCGCTCAACACCTTCTGCAGCTGGGAGGTGTCGCCTCCGATGGTGAGCTGCTGAGACGAAACAGGAAGTGACATGTTGAACTCCTGGTTCCTTCCTGAAGCCAAAGGAGAACTTTTCTGTACAACAGAGGCAGCATCTGTCTAATTAAAATATTATCCAGATGATCGGAAAGATGATGAAAGCCAAATTATACAAGCAGCCTGTTCTTCAAAGTACGGCAAACTTTCTCTAATCGTAGCAGTAATAAAATCTGTGTCCGCCTGAAATTAAATGACATGTTTTTCTGCTACAGCACACAAGTTTTCAAAAATGGTGAAATGTTGAGTCAGACAGCAGCCACGACACCAAACTAGCTCTCGGGCCGAAAATCTGTTGCCTCCAGTTTAACTTGTTGAACTTTGCGCTGTGGACCAAACCATCTGGACATCTGTTGTTGCTTAGCCTTGTGCTACTGTTAGCTTAGTGCTAGCTCGCACAGCTGGCCTACATTTCAGCGGTTAGCTCTCAACAACCAACCCGGTACGAGTAGTCATACTCCGCCCAGCTGCCAGCACCGTCTGGTTTTGCTTTCTGGTGAATCTCCAAAGATCTTCTCTTCTGGCCCCTTCAGGGAGAGTTAACCATGACCAGTGACATGGAGAACCTTCAGAATGCCGTCTTCCTGGACATGGTGCCAGACAACTGGACCAAGCGGGCTTACCCGTCCATGTCTGGCCTGGCCCTGTGGTTCACTGACCTGCTGGCCCGGATCAAGGAGCTGGAAGCCTGGTCAACGGACTTCCTGTTGCCCTCGGCGGTGTGGCTGGCTGGCTTCTTCAACCCACAGTCTTTCCTCACTGCCATCATGCAGGCAATGGCTCGAAGGTAGGCTTGGTTTGCGTCTAGATATCATGTTGTTGAAATGTAATGGATAGCAGCTCATCTCCCTGTGTTTGCACAACAGGAACGAGTGGCCTCTGGACCGCATGTGTCTGCAGTGTGACGTCACCAAGAAGAACCGCGAGGACTTCAGTGTACCGCCTCGCGAAGGGGCCTACATACACGGGCTGTACATGGAGGGAGCACGCTGGGACACACAGGTATCCCAGTCATTCACTGATCTCTTTGTTCAACTGACTGTCACAGAGGTAGCGAATGATTCTGACGTCTGGGTTCCAGAGAAGCCGTGGATACAAACTCAAAAACAAGCACCGTATACAGAAATATTCCCTCTCACGCTACTTCTGATGACAGATGACACACGTGAACGTAAAGTGAGCTGACCTCAAAACGCGTCTTTAATCTGAGTCAAGTAAAAGTAACTTATTTTCTCCCTGAAGGGCTTCCACATCTCCTCCGTAGCTTCATTTTCTGCTTTGCATCCTGCTTGCGTTGAGCTCTGAGCACAGTGCATCACTCAGCTTCCCAGGGCTCCATCTATCTACATACATACAGCTACTGTACACTGCGCCTGGCTTTCAAGGAGCATCCCTGTAGACTTCTTAATTAGGGAATGTGCAGAGTGTGCACTTGAACACTTAGATCGCCCTTTAGAGGAGTGGTTCCTTTTTTCTTCATTAAGTTGGAGACGCAGGCAAATAGACAGGCGGACAGGCGGACCGGGCCGCTTCTCCTCACAACTCCTCCACTGTCCTCCTCCTCCTCCTCCTCCTCCTCCCTTCATGTTCTCCTCTCAGCCCAAGGCCAGTTCTGTGCCACTGGCTGGGAGCAGCACAGAGCTCCATCTGGACACAACTCGGTGCAGCAATAAAAGTAAAAGATTTATGATAAACCTGCTCATTTATATGAATGAAACTTGCACTTTCTTCAGAGGGGTTTCGGACATCACAGACAGCTGGATAATGTATATGCTAAATACCGTGCGTGCTGAATGGATATGATAGAAATGCAGACGATACACAGGGGAAGCGTGTGTGTTTATGTGATGGACGCCACTTAAAGGAAAACAGCTTTTTAATACATTTTTATTCTCTGTTAGTTGTGAGATTATACAATAAAAATAGATATGTTACCGTAGTAACAGTGTATATACAGCGTCATCAAACTCATTTCTAATGAGTCACACTGAGCCCACATGGACTGCTTCAAGACACCCATCGTCTATATTTATCCAAACAAACATAAAGTTATTGGTATTTAAGGCCTCTTCAAAGTTTGAGAGCACATGCAGATGCAATTAGTGCTTTGTCCCCTGCACTTTCCAAAGTCATCAGGATTTACATTCCTTCCTGAAAGTCACTGTGCATGCATGGAGAAACTTGTGTTTGTCAGGCGCTAAGTGTAGCAGGATTAATTAATGAGACAGACCACTCGCTTTCACTGTGTTTATAGAGTGTGTGTTCTAAGGCAGGGCAGCTTGACTTCGACTCCAACTCTGCTGACTTTCACCACTTTTCAAGGGTATCACAATATTGTGTTACAGGAAGTCTAACATCACTCGTGCCAACCAAGATTAGTCAAATGTGTTTTTTTTCTCCTACAGAAGCACGTAATTAAACGCTGCCTCAGTGGCAAGTTACAGCGTCTGGACGAAGTTTAACTGCAACCTCAAACGAATGCATGAGCTCTGTCAAATGTTTCTGTCTCTGCTTGACTGGCCTGTCACCCCCCCACTCCCTCCCTCTTTCCCTTTCTTTTCCCCTCCTCACTTTTGTTCTCTTTTAGACTGGCATGATTGTAGACGCCCGCTTGAAAGAGCTCACCCCGACCGTCCCGGTCATCTTCATCAGGGCCATTCCCGTGGACAAACAGGAGAACAGGAACGTGTACCAGTGTCCTGTCTATAAGACCCGCCAGAGGGGGCCCACATACGTATGGACCTTCAACCTGAAGACCAAAGACAATCCCTCCAAGTGGACTTTAGCTGGAGTGGCCTTGCTTCTCCAGATCTAGCAGGAGTTTGAATGCTTTGTTGTGGAAGTTACGGTGCCAACAGGGTCAAAGGTCAGAATCAATTTGGACCAAATATAGTTTAAAACAAGACTATAGCACTTTTAACAACGAAAAGTTGAGTTCATACGAAATAAAATGCATGCTTTCTCAGTTCAGCACACTCATGTATGACCGGTGGCTAATGTTAGCTAATGTTAGCAACAGATTTTACTGTTTGTCAGTTTACTGTCTTGATATAGATATAGATATCTATCTATGTATGGAGGAGACATGTTTCTTGCTTCCTGCTTGTGGTCTTATTCCACTTGGGAGACTTTTTAGGGACCAGTACGACAGCTGGAAGCATCAGCGGGCTACTGTTTGGTAGCCCTGGTAGCTGGTTTACTTGGACTGTAAGAAGGTAATGAGTGTAGAAGCACGTAGCACAACTGTACTTGAAACGTGAGTCAAACTCATTATAACAAAAGGACTTTTGACGAAGCTTCCTACTTTCTCTCAAGTCAGTTCGACTACTGATTGTCTTTAAACCACCAGACTCAAGAGACTCTTTGGAAAGTCTGAGAGCTTCAGTGTGCTGTTATTCTGTAATTACCCCCGTGGCCACAGTGATGGTAGTCTCGCTTTAAAGCCACAGTGGGCAAAAAGTTTGCTAAAATTACACCTCAATGAATTATAAAAGCCCAAATTAATTTCTAGTGTCATTTCCAGTGGCAGGAGATCTCTCTCCACTCACCCACAGGAAGTGGCACATCATGTCTCAAGAGTTAAATCCAAAGTTTCTCAGAAGCAGCAGAAGTCTTGTCTCTCTCGCCGGGTAGTTTCTCTCGTTGTTGCAGGTCCAGATTTTCTTTTGTGTGCAAGTGCCTTTAAACTGCAGCGTTCTGAGCCTTCACCAGGTGAAGACTGTTAAAATCACCACGATTAGTTCTTAGTAGACTTTATTTCAACAAAAGTTATTAAAATGTTAATTATCTGTATGTGTTTGAGGAGAAATTCTCACAATATCATGTATCTGTGAGTCACTTTATGAGGAGGTGTTATTTCGCCGTAACTGTTTGGGGAATATCAGAGAATAAATTAAACCATTGCGTGATTTCACACATTTCGGTGGAATAAAACTACCTACACTTCTAATAACATAATCCAGAATGCAAATCATTTTACATTGAATCCCACTTTCTTGTGGAAAACTTCCAGAATAAAGATGCTTTATCTTGTCGCTCCAGACTCTGCCTTACGTTTTATTTTCACGTTCTCTACAATATATCCCGTTTTAGTGCCAATATGCAGTCATTCCCCTATCTCCCGTTTCCAGTCTTCCAGTCCTGCTTCTTCTGTAAACCGACTCTCTCCTCCTCCTTCCACTTCACTCCTTCTTCCTTCCCTCCTTCTCATTTGAGATTAAAGGACCCTTTCCAAAGCATCTCCTTTATCTGGTTATTGGAGAGCCTTAACAATGCACTGAAAGACAGAGAGGTGTGACGAGGAGGAGCAGATGAGGGCAAGTAGGAGGAGGAAAGCGATGCAGGCTGAGGCACTTTATGTAGAACTCTCAAATTACACCTTCATGTGGCATTATGAACACAACATGCTGCTTGTGCACACGTGCAGCTGGAGTGTGGCTTTGCACAGAAGACATATGTTGTGGTGCTGCAGAAACATTCTACTGTGTTGAAATATTACTAACTCATCCAATTGACCCCTTGCACAAGCCGACTCCCGTAGCTGCCGTTTCTGTGCCTGTGAAGCTTCCTGTTGAAGCACCGACGTATGCAGTTTACAGCCATAAAGAAGGAAACAAAAGCAGGCTTTTTACTTCCAGTCGATGAAATGAGGAGTGTCAGTAGCAGATTTTACCAGCTGGAGGTAGATAGTTTTAACTTATTGTCTTACTCGTACTCCGGGGCTGTGGCTGAATAGTCTTTGTTGCTTTGGAAGGTTCCTAACTGAGTGAAATGACCCAAAGTGTCTAAGAAGCATCTGTGATTAGAGCCGGTCGAGTTCTCTAAATGCTAAGGAAAGCTGCTTCAGTGCTTACCTTCATTGTCTCCTTATGCAATGGGATACACTGGACCATCCTTTATCAAAGGAAAGGAGATAATGCCGTCCCACAATTCCTTGCGACCGCGGCAGACCCACGTCAATAGCATCTGCCCGTCGCGTAACCACGTAGCCTAGTGGCAGTGCAGTCGGATTGTCGCTGCACAAAAGAGAAAAGTCTGTAAGGATCATTTAACATGTAATCCCGTAAAATATTGTAGTAAAGAGATGCTCCGTGGAAGTAATGTTAGATTAAAACTGTAATCATGCTAATGTTTGCAGCCTACGTTGTAGAGCTGACTTTTGATTTTGCAAAGGCTGAATAAAAGAACACCACCTTCCGATCTCTGCAGCTCTGTGTGTCGTTGATTTGTGCTCGTGGAGAGGAGCAGGCCCAGAATGTGAGCTTCTCTCTGGAGCAAAGAGTCCTCCTGCATAACAGCTCTCCAGAGCCGGTAATGATGGGGCTTCGCAGGCCCCTGGTCTCAAAAGGCTAAAAACCAGCGTGGTGATTCATATTTCATATTTGTAGGTAATGTGAGTGTTCTTGGCATGCTACCGAGGAGAGCATGCTCCAGTCGAAGGGGGGGAAATCTATCAAAGGGTTCATGCTCAGAATGGAAAAGAAGGTAGCTTTAATCATCTGCTTGTGTGAGACGTCAGCCGGTTGCTAGGTTACAGGTCAGTGCAGAGGAGCTGCTAATGCTATAGAGATGCCTTGGTGTGTGTGTGTGTGTGTGTGTGTAATATGTAAGCATACAGTTCTGATTACAGTGACATGTGACTCGTGTTGTCGGACTACATGTGCAGTCCACCGTGTCTTTCTGCACATGTTCTGCATGTGTGTAAAGCTGCACAGTGATCATGTAACATTGTCCTGTGGTCATTTGGTGGAAGACAGACTGCTTCCTCCACTTTCTTCTCCGGCTGAGTCGTCGCTGTTTTCACACTACACTTCCCAGGGGTCACTTGTCAGCCAAACAGTGTGTCCACCATGCCTCCCTTCACATCACACTCCTTCTGAGAGCTGAGAAATGTGCTGTCGTGACAACCAGAAGCGCTGCCAAGACACCTCGCTAGTTGTCATTTTTCACAACAGGCGTGTAAATTGCTGATAAATGGCACAATGTGGTCTCAGCCTGTAGTTCTATGTAAAGCATTCTCCTTACTGCCTCTGACCCGCAAGAGTCTGCAGTGACAGAATGGCTGGATTAGCTGTTCTTAATCGTGGTACGGTACGGGGGCCTCGGCTCCACGCTGCCTCTGGCTCCTCCCGTCCCGCCGCAGCCAGCAGAGTCAGCTGCTGTGCAGACCAACTGAGAGAGGAGCCGCTTTTTGGCGAGGGCTGGAGACCGGGGGTAATTAGCTCTGACAGAGCTGATGAGTTGCTAATTAAATGTTTATCTGAATCTGGCATCTGTCGTAAAACAAATGTCTGTTAGCTGCCTACAATCTGTGGATTATCACAAATAACTGGGCTGGGTCCTGCATGCAGGGAGATAAGCTGGGCGAGGACGGTGAAACTAGGCAGAAACTAGTCACAGCAACAGCACCTACTGTGTCCATGTTAGGAGCTTACTGTGACTCATAATGGCAACGATTATCTCCATCCACATTCGAGCTGGCGCTTGTGTACTAACACACACTGACATTTTTGGGACCAGTATGGTAGCAGTTATTATTCTTCATTATTTGTTGAGGGGGGGGGGGGGCATGTCCAAGTCTTATGTTTGTCCCCTCACTCTTTTAGTTTTGGGTTGATTATCCTATTAAAGCAGCCAAACTCCGAGCTGATCAGCATGTTGATACCTTCAGTTACGACCATGCTGGTAAGCAATTAGCTTAACGAGCAGAAGTGGTGCTGCTATGAGGACTTTATGTCCTGGGTTTCGCCTCCCAGGCTACATACAGTCTGTCCTATCTGGTTGAGGATATCTAAACGCTCAGAGGATGAGCTGCAGAAATCAGGACGGAAAAAACCATTCCATCCATATGTTCTTTGGAAAAAAATGTATATCATAACAATTAATATTCTCCTTAAGAGTGCTAGAATTGAACATTAGTCAGAGATAAAAACACTAAAGGACAGATTTTTGCAGTAAATATAACAGTATCTATCACAAAGTATCAGGCTGTCAAGGAAACTAAAGAACACATAAGTAGCATTTCATGTGGAGACGACTGGAAAGCACGATTAGCATTTATTTTAAGATTTGCTACACCTACACCCTTGTTAAGGCGTGTCTGTTCAGTGCGGTGGATGTGTTGGCAGGGGTCAGGACACTATCATGTTTTATTCACAGCAACTTTAATATAAAAATTAACAACATAAATCTTCACCTCCTGCCGTTGTCTCAGGATGATGATGATTGTTTCAGACCTGTCACTTTTTTCATCCCTCTTCAGTTTGAAAGCCAGAAGGGAGAAAATACAGTGAGTTTGTTTGTTGAAACCACATCTTCTGAATGTCACTGAGAAACTTTGTGAGGATCCAAACAAAAAATTTCCAGACAGGACAATCTCTGTGACAGAGCTCACTGGCAGCACTGAGACTGCAAAAGCAGAGGGATGAATGGAGAAGTACAGAGAGTGCAAACTACATTTTTAACCAACGACATAAGACTTCTGCCCCCAGATCATGTTTGCATTAAAAGTGGAAGAGACAGGTAATGAAATCCATTGTTGGGGAAACGTGTGCCTTATGAGATGTGGAAAGACAGTTTGAAAGCTGCTGGTTATTTCATGGAAAGCCCTGTTTCCTCCTCTTCTCCACCCCCCTGCTTGAGTTGCAGTGCTTGTCGCAGCCATCTTACCTCTCACGCTCCAGCGGCTCTCCCATTCATAGATTCTTTTTGATTGGAGACTCATATTTTCATTTAAATGCTGATGGGCTACAGGATCAGTATAAATTGGAAACCCAAACTTATTCTGCCTTTTTTCTTTTCCCTTTTTCCCCTCGTGTGTTTGTGGAGGAGTGCAATTGCAGGCGCGATTGTTTGCTGTGAGAATTGTCGTTCGCACCCATGGATTGTCATGAATTTAGAGGAGGTCTGAAATTGCACTGACCAGCATTAAAGTCAACCGTTTTAATTCAGGTGTCCAACTGAAGTACTGCCCCGGCCGTCCGTTGTCGTATATCATGGTGACTCTGTCAGTTGAAAATGTGGCTGTGACAAGTTGCCAGATAAGGCGAGACCCCCGCCGCTGTAAAATCAAACCTTTACAGCTGGCAGATTGGAGTTGTAATTATACAAAATTTTTCTGAGGCAAAGCTGCTCTGGAGGCAGAAATAATCTCATTGGCTGCGTTACATCTCAGTGGGCAGGGACAAACAGGGTGTTTACACACCGCAAGCTCGTTAACTGGAAGTTATGAAGAAGAAATTCAATTTAAAACTTGGTCTTAGTAACTATCCTCACTAGAAACATTACAGCAGTGGTCGCATGTTAAAACTGCTCAAACTATTTTTATGTTAAACAGCAAAGCAGAAATCACATTCTCAGCCTGCTGCAGAAATCTTAAAGGGTCTCTCTGGAGATTTAGTTTTGCACTTGCATTCAGTTGGGGGACTAACGAGAGACAGACTGAAAGAGACTGGTCAAGATCAAATCAGCAGAGGTGGAGATATCGCGATTTTTAGTCTCTATGGGTCATGCTCCAGAAAAATACTACATTTCCCATAATGCAACTTGATAGCGTAGACCCTCCTTGCCCACGTTCAAGCTTTTCGAATGCGACACCCCCGAGTTTTAACATTACATAACATTACATGGGTTTCTTATGACAATGACTGCTGTTTCCCTCAACTTAACCAAACCATCTGTGTTGCCTGACGTCGTCTTCATCTTACCGACGAGAAACCAAGTCAGTAAAACACTTTGTGTGTTCTGGAAAGCACTGAGAAGTAACCCGTTCTGCCATTTAGTTGGTCGCTTACCTATAACTGCAAACACACCTCCTTCTTTACAGAGATCCACTCAACCAGTGAGGTTATTTGTAGCCTCCACCCGATGAACACTAAGGTGGTGTAGCCTTTTTTATTTAGTTGTTGATGCAAACACACAACACAGACATCTGGTTGAATGTTTAGAAAAATATGGATGGTTTATTCGACCCTACTATAACAAGCATTATAATCCATTTCCATGACGTTCAACTCCTCCGATGTCAATGGAACACAGTCTACATCCAAATATGAACAGTGGTATATCTGTAATCAACAAAACATTCATTCACTTCTCGTCCTACAAACACTTTTGCAAAGACACACACAGTATAGTATTAATTTATCCTGTCAAATACTTGGTTAAGTGGGTTTCTATTCTGAACTCACGAAACAGTGATGATTTATAGTTGGTTTTTTTTAAAGAATCTATTGAAAACAGACTAATACAAAGTCCATCCAGTACAGACCAGTCCATTATACTGCTTCTAGAATAGCTTATTTACAATTGTCTACTGGAAGCAACAAAAAAAACAAACCTGCCATTGCTTTAAGAACAAAACAAGCTAGCCGTCACTATTCAAACTCAAAAACGAAATCAAAAACAGAACAGAATATATTTTTATTGATTGTGCTTTGTAACCCACAAAACCACTTGGTTTTTAGAAATGGAACATCTGTCAGAGGCACCAAATACAAGTGCTAATAACATCCATTTCAGTTTCTCTCATTGAGATTCTCTAGAGCTATGAGTAGGACAGGGCGTACAAATGGTTGCTTTTTGATTTTTTGTTCATTTATTTATATATTTATAAAGTGATTACAGGCTCATCCTAGTTCATCACCTGTGGCGGAGGAATCAGTCTGTGTTTAACCATGCAAAGCCCTTTAACATTTGCCAGAAAAGGTCACAGAACAGATTTGTTGGACAACGGGGGCTGTTAAAGGTTTAAACAGACACAATCAGTGTTTTCTCACTAAAACATACACAGTGGATGAATAGGGCAATCAAGACAGTGGAAATTATAGAGTAGGCAAGTTAGCTGGATAAGACCACACCTCCCCCATCCACGACCCTCTCTGGCTTCAGATGTGGCTGGGCCTGTGTATGCAGTGTACAGTGTAGCTACTTGTTCCGGTCTCTCACAGTAAGCTAGTGGATGTTCTTGGTCCTGGAATCTCTGACTTTGCAGGAACCTCAGTCAGAGACAGTAAAATCGCCACCATCCTACTCTAAAAGAAGGCCAGTGTACCCGCGTAGCTCAATCAACCCCCCGCACCGCAGTGCTTCTTCCTGTGCGGGGCAGGTAGTCCCGGCCGCCGTTACACAGTCACCTCAGTCTTGCTGCCTGTGCGGTAGTGCTGTGGCTGCTGCTGCTGCTGCTGCTGCTGCTGCTGGTGCTGTGGGATGTAGTGGAGCTGTTCCACAGTATGAGTCCGTCTGGAGGCAAACGCCTGCCTCTTAGATGATGTCTGGTTCATGGCTAAAGTGTTGGAGTGCCCGGGGGCTCCCGTTCCCGCCGCCCCGCCGCCGCCATTGTTAGAGGCACTGGGATGGGAGTGCATTTTGGTCATCTTGTAGCGATCCATGAGAGGCGTGGTTGGTATGAACACGTCTGTGTGCGAGATGGCGCGCGACATTGACATATCGCTGCCACGAAACCCACCAGAGATGCTGCCGACCATGCCGCGCTTTAGCGACATCATCAGCTTGTCCGGCGAGAGCAGAGGATCTTGGGATAGGAGGCGGTCTTGTGAATACAGGCGATCTTGTGAATACAGGCGGTCTTGGGAGTAGTGGCGGTCTTTTGAGTAGAGGTGATCCTGGGACAGGAGCCGGTCCTTGGAGTAAATCCGGTCCTTGGAGTACAGGCGATCTTGGGAGGTGTGGCGGTCCTGCGGAAGAAGGCGCTCCTGGGATCGAAGACGTTCGGCGGACAGGAGCTGTTCGTCTGAGAGGATCCTGCCTCCGTACGGGGACATACCATTCGTAGACGTGCTGTAATCCTGCTGCGGGGCCCTCTGCGGGGACAGGACGCGATCCTGGGACATGGCCCTCTGGACGCGACGGGGTCTCTGTCTTTGCTGAGACTGTTGCTGTGAAGACTGCGACTGGGGAGGGGCCTGGGAGATGGAGGACTGCGGGGGCTGGCTCTGCTGCTGCTGTTCCCGGTGCTGTTGAACAAAAGATGAATGAGGTGAGTTTATTCACAAGCTGAGTGGTAAAAGGCTCCGCCACCCACCACTGCAGAAAGAAGCGAGAACCGGCTATAGCTTCTACAACAAATTCAAATCTGCAGACTCACAGATAGCACACTTGCTTTGCCTCATCGATGCATAAAAAGGAAAGAGCGTGACCTTGTTTAGACGCCTGCACACTTAAACCAAGCACTTGTGTACCCACCTGGTCTTGACTGATTTTGAGAACATGCAAAGGAAGCGTGCCTCTCGCTGCCAGGTCGGGCAGGTGGCGCTTACGAGTGTAGTAGTCCTCGACGTCTTTATCTGCTGCAGAGGAGACGGGGATAAAAAAAAGAAAAGCAATGGGTGAAAAGGAGATTCAGGGAGTGAAAGCGAGAGAAAACACGGGTGGGTGTTAGAATGCAAAGGGATAAGTCGGATAAAGTGGGATTGGAGAACATTGCGCACAATGCAAAGAAGTGTTGGCGGACCCGTCTGTGTTTCACCTTTCCAGGCTCATGGAGGGGAATAGAAAACAGAGAGACGGAAGAATCACAGTCAGACTGTATTACATGCTAGGCACATAACGTCCACACATCCAGGCTTCATCTGGGATTCTACAGGCAGCGCTGGCTGTGGGAGCAAACTTTTCAAAGGTCATGTGAAAGTCTATAAACAAACATTGTCATATCATTCAGATATGGAGGGAAGCACGCAGGCACCTCATATGTACATGCTGGAAAGCTAATTGTATTATTGTACAGTCACTTCACATTGAGAAGTCCTTTATCAAGTGTACAAACAGCTACAACATGCATTTAGAGGCAGATCAAAAAGACAATAATACATCGCTAGAGACAGAGTGTAGGAGTGAAAGTAGCACCGACTTCATGCCACACAACACAAACTCATGCATAAAGACTTGGACTACATAACCACACACATAGTGACGCACATTTACAGAAAACACTTTCAGAGACAAAGAGACAAAATGCAGAATCATTCAGAAATGGAAACGTGGTTTTAAGGAAGCCAATTCTTTATTCCCTCTGAACACCAGCGGGAATGTTTAACCATCACACTATGTCAGAGGTGAACACTAATGTCCTTTATATGGTGGGATAAATTATGGATCGAGGACGTCTGAGTCTGTCTTGTTCAATAATGGCCGCTGCAGCGTTCCCTCCACCTGTCAAGATTACACCCCTTTAGCCCGGAGCCACGGGTGCCGGCTGCAGATCCATTCATTATGAGAGATAATAAAAACAACATGTTCCTTTCTCGAGCATAACAGTCTTGAAGATCTGGGCGAGGCGTGGCAAACTCATCAACCGTATTAGCATAGAGTGAATGAATATCTCGTGATGTTACTGTCCTGCGCCGCAATGGGTTAAATGCTTTTCTTCAGTTTGATACCAATTTGCATTAATAAGCAGTAGCATTCTTCTCTTTTATTATCCCGACAATGAAAACGCTGCTCTATCTTCCCTCCAGCACAATTCAACATGATCTATCAGTGTGCAGACACTAGTTGAGCAACAAAAAGAAACTGCAGAGCCTTTTGGCTATTTGCTGCAACAAATAATTTGCTTTGGAAGCAGAAAGAAAGTCGGGGAGACTGGAGGACACTGCCTGAGGATGTTTTTCCATTTTAATGCTGCATCTCTTTTGTGGGGTACAATCTCTGACAACTGAATTCTTTTGGTTTTGTTTTACCGCCTATCAAAAACTATTATGTTAATCCTCACCAGCGTTCTTCAAGCAAAAGAACGGTCGTGTTTTTCTTAATGCATCTGAGGACCAGCGAATAGCACTGCATCCTGAGAACCCCATTTAGTTTGTGATGGTGCCTGGCAGCTACGAGCGGGGAGCCAGGGTGGAGCGAGCCCTGACGGGATGAGCTGTAGATGGTCATCCTTCACTTTTGACTGCGAGCCAGCAGTCAAGTTGGGGCAGTCATGATGAAATTACACAAGCCTTAAGGAATATTTGCGTTCCACCCGGAGAATATCATGAGATGAGAACTCATTACGCAGCAGAAATCCAGCGTAGCACCACTAAATCAATACCGAGCCGGGCCGGGCACAAGAAGCCACTTAATGTACTTACACGCTCCAAGAGAAATAGTGGCTGCAGCCTTTAAGTGGAGACGATGGAAGCATGGAATTTCAATGAGTCATAGTTCAGAGATGACTAGGCTGATTTCATGAAGGATCAGAATGGAGAAATGGGTTTAATCCTGATTCAAGGCCCTCTCCGTCCACTGAATGTTGACTTAATGACGAGTTGCAAAAATCTCCAGTAAAATGTGTCAGAAGACTTTCTCTCGACCGTTTGACGTCCTGATTACAGCAAATCACTTTCACAGCTGAGACATGTCGGAGCCACTCGGTAAGTCCCAGTCAGGAGTCAGGAAACACGTAATGCAGTATTTGTATCATGCAGGGCATCGGGGGGGAGGGGGGGAGCCTACTCTTGCGTTAGTGCAGTGAACTTGGACCTACTGAGTTTCTTCAGGGAGGAGAATCGGTTGAGGTCGGCTTTGACGGCCGCCTCATAGGAGGGCGGCAGGTGAGACAGGCTCTGGAAGGAGCGTGAGAAAGACAGGTCGTAGGGCTCCGTCTGCGAGGTCAGGATGCCGCTTATCCGATTGTTTTCTGGAGACACATACATACATATACAGAGACAGAAGAGGGAAGAGAGAGAAAATGGGCAGGCTGGCTTCTCCTATACCCTCACCCCCCCAAAAAAACCACTATCCAGGACCAGACCATCAGGGAGACCACCTGCTGAGGTAGAGAAGGGAAGACTGAGCTGGCGGCAGGCTGGAGTTTTACTCTTACAAATATTTCTTGGAGGTAGAGGTGCTTCGAAAGTAGATTTGGGTTAAAATATAGCAAAATATAGATTTATATTTTTATTCTTCAGCTCCCTGTGAGAGGTGTAAATAATGAGTGCGGTTGCCAGGTCTGCTGAGGACACAGAGGACATGCCCTCGGTATTTGTCTCTGGCTCTTCCGGATGTGAAGACTTGAGGAGAAATGTTCATTTTCACATAAAACTTTTTAAGCCTCGTTTTTTTTTCCATTTTCGTCCCATTTCGTAACTTTTAAGTTGATACGTTTATTATTTATATAATATACATTCGCGAGTCAGTTCCATCCAAATCTGTGTTCGATCAGAGCTTCTTTTCTGAAACGATGGTTGGCAGATATTTGGGTCTTCTGGGACGTCGGCTACCTTCAGCTCTGATGTTAATCGGCAATGCAGCAGATTTTATTTGAAAATGAAATATTCATCATCATCTGTTCAGGTTCAGATTTCTCACTGTGTGAGCGCAACAGTCCATTATTAAAATGCAGTTATTACCTACCCTGTTGCCCCGTCAGGAAACTAGACTATTTCTGATCTCTCCACTGCGGCACGATGGAGTAAACTTAACAAACCGAACAGCTGATTGGCAAATCATGACATTTACCAAGCCGAGGAGGAGCGAGAGGCAGCGTTTCGGATTCAGCATCACATATGGAAACATTTGGGGTCGATAGGCAGTTTAAACCACTGACAGCCCTCAAACATCCCACCGCAGTGCGTGTTCGTCAGAGCCGGCTACCTGACTGCTCTGCACTCTGTGTTTTGCTAAGAAGTCAGAAGGAGAACTAAACATTAGTTTGCCTGGAACTGTTTTCAGAATGGGACGAGCTACCAGGATCCAAACCTACATGTTTTTAGGCCAAAAACTAAATTAAAAAGGGACTTAGTAGATCCCTGACAGAATTACATCCTGCCGGCATTTATGCACATCATTCAGAAGGATGAAGAGTCAGAGAATGTCATTTTACAGTTAAATGAAGAAGAAGAACTATGACCAGACTTGTATTGACGAGCCAACAACAAATACAGAGGTGTTCGGACTCGGTATTTCTGAAGTCGTGGCTGGTTGTTGGCTTCATATAAATAAATAAATCTTTAGTTTGACATGACTTATTCAGGAAAACAGCTTCTCTGCCTGAGCTTTAACTCAGTTTAAAGCCAATGACTCGAGTGTGTCAGCCTTCAAGAAACGGTTGCATATTCAAAACTCCAACCTGCTGGGGGGGGTATTAGGCGGTCACATCAGGCACTCAGGTGAGCGTGTGGTGCGGGACTGACTTGACAGGTGACGTGGCAGTTTGACCGAATAAACAGCGGTCCACAGTAAATAAATAAATAAAAAGACAACACACCAAACAACAGACAGTGTGGTGATGTGATCTGGGACGGGGGCAGGGAACAATGCCTGGACGGGCTTTTGTTGATGTGCCGTGATACGATGCCAGGAAGACGCCCGGGGGGGCGTCTTTTTCACACAAATAAACATCCACAGTCTGTCCCATTCACCACCGTCTTCCTCGCTCTGTCAATCTTATCTGTCCTAACATGCTGCCACCCACTTTCCTGCGCTCCCTAATTCTTTCTAGTCCGTTCAGTATTCCCCCCCTCTCTCGTTTTCCTTCTCGCTCCTGCTCTATCTGGCTTCCCCCAGTGGGCTGTGAGTCTGTCACGCAGTGCAGAGCAGCGGGCATGGGTGCGGCTCCAGACCAGCCTCCAATGGACAGATAAAAATAGGGCTTTAGTAACCGCTGCAGGATGGAGAGAAGGCCAGCAAAGAGACGAGATGGAGATAAGAGAATCTAAAAGGAGAGACTGAAATACAAGAAGGGAAGAATAGGAATGTAAAACAAGGAGAGAGGCTTTAGAGAGTAAGACAGAGGGGTGGCAGCAGGGCCGGGCAACTGCAGGGGGTCCTGGGAGCTACAGTGGGGGGGGGGGGGGGGGTACGAAGGATGTTAACGATCTGTGAGTACGTTGGCTGCCACACTGCGTCAATAAGGGGGAGAATCGACTCAGACTGTGGCATGCTGTTAGCTATCCCAATACCAAACACACTTCACTGCTTCATCGCGACGGACAGAACCTGACTTCAAATAGGGTTTGCAAATGTTAGCTGTTCTCGTTCCCAGTGAATCCAGTGAAAAGACCAAAACCAACAATGAACTGATCGTCATAACAAGTACTGCCTCTGTAGAGCCCGGTAGACGTGAACACGGGCACTGTAGCTTTTAAACTCCATCTCACGGATCTGTCCTGATAATCAGACTGAATTGACATTTTGAATTTATTTTGCCCAAACGTGTCAGTAGCAAGTGACACATGCAGTCGACATGACGCTGCAGTGGCAGGACAGCGGGAGTCACATTTCTGTCAACAACTGAAGAAATGTGTCCATTTGAGGGTTTTTCATTCTTTAGTTGACTTACAACAACATGTAGAGCTGTTTACATCTCATCCATGCGTGTTGCCACTTTTGTGTGGCTGTTTTTCATACATTTAGCTAGCTAGCTGATACAAAGCTCTGATTGGCCGCCAATAAGCACAACACTGTTGTCCTGTTTCTCAACAAATTGATTTTAAAGATGTGTGTCTATTCTGAGGTCTGGAACCAGGCAAATATATAAAGTCCTGGTGCCATTAATTCATTAATTAATTAAAAATACAACCCAACAAACACACAGTTCCTCCTGTTTTAGTACCATTTGCTGAAAACTACAGTGCCCAGCTGTTTTAGGAAGCTGTATTTGTAACCATTGGGCTAAGTCGGGGTAGGGAAGTCCGAAAGTAGTGAGAAACTGTCGAACACATTGTCAGTTTTGGTCTTTTTTGGAGGGATTTGTTGACAATATAAATAATATAGAACATCAGCTTGTGTCCTGTACATTAGCAATGACATGAACTGACTTTCATATGCTTTGACACGTGGGTCAAAAGGATTCTGACAATGAGACGACAAACCACAGCAAGAAGTCATAGCAAATGCTTCTCAAATCAGGTTGAAAACACACCAATGTAAGTGGAAGACGGGACGACACAGACGGGGGAGTTGTGCACACAAATGTGTGCTGGGATGTGATGAATGAGTGTTTACACTAAATTAAACATATGTATGTATGACTTACCACGTCTCAATGATCGGTGAGCTACCAAACCCAAGTGAAAAACAAATATTTCAGAAACATGTTGATGGTGAGAAAAACAGAGCCTACAAAGAGCTACTGCATATTCAGCATGACTAGTACAGAAAATCACCCCCCCGCCTTCAAAAATGTATTCAAATCAAATCAGCTTTCACTTCCTGAGGCATGTTTCTTTGTGTGGTTTGCAGCTGCATCTCCTGGTTGTCTCAGTCACGGGCCACTGTGAGGGTCACGGCAGCATGAAAATACACTGTGTGCTGAAATGTAAAGCCTTTTGGAGCCCTTGTGATCAAAGTCTCTGTGTCAGACGGGTTGTTGAAATTGAATTTTCATGTTTTCAATAGATCTCTAAGGCCTTTCTCCATAGTTACAGTTTGCTTATCTCTCTCTGTATGTGTGTGTGAGTGTGTGTGTGTGTGAAATAGATCACGTCCATAAAAAAGAGGCCATTCTGGCTGCAGAACTCGAGCACAGCCCCCGAGTGCCTGCAAGCAAGTCATTCTTTTTAAATATCTGTGGTTGAAACAAACAGAACATAAATCAAAAGACAAGATCAGAGTGGTTTCGTAAAGGGGTTCATTTTACGGTTCTGTGTTCCCAAGTTCTACATATGTGCTCTCCCAGGATCCTATGTTCCCCAGCTCTAAAAAGCACATAATAGGAACCTGACAAAGATGTTTCCCAGCTCTGTATTCGCTTAATATGACATATGAGGACTATTGTGGGAACTCATCACAGGGCTTGTTTTGTTCCCTAGCACTGCCGTATGGCTCTCCGTATAATAGGCCTACACTTGAGGGAACTTATCAGATGGTTGGAGTCATAATATGGCATGAAGCAATCAAAATTCTGGGTAGTTCTGTGGATCAAAGCCAACCCAGACAAGAGCTTGAGTCAAGTCTGAGTAAAACTTCAAATATTGAGCTTATGGCCTGGTTTCTTTGCTTTTATTGCTGCTGTCGTTCTTTTCTTCCAGCCTCCACCTTGTCATTACGCAACCACTACTCTTCACATCTGCCAGTCTGTGACCTCGGGCCAGACCCGACTCACAAGAACCATTCGAACAAACCGCTGCATGACATCAGTAATAAAAACCCATTCACGGTGATGCTCCTCGTGGGGAGCGTGAGGTAATGGTGGTCGCTTTTGCTTTTGGGATAACAGCAGGTTTCACACGCTCCGTCAACCAGAGGACGGGATGACCTCCACAGAACATTTAGTTGATCCTCTGCCAATTGTATTCCCTTTAATAAAAGAGACAGACAGCGACTGTGGCCTTGTGCCGCTCACAGAAAAAGTGTTCATGACTATGAGATGTGACACTTCTATGATTCAGTCTTCAAAAGCCTCATTTTCAATAACAGAATGGATTCACGGTGGGGCGAATTGAAAAGAGGACCATGTCAAGGGGTTTTTCCACACATCCATGTCAAGCGATATTCAAGTTAATGCCCAGGTCCAGGCCTCAACTCAAATCCACTTCAATATTCCCCTCTCCCGCTAGTTCCTTACCATTCTTAGGTGTGCGTGTAGGGCTACCTAGAGCCACATGGTTATAGTTGTGCTGATGGGTACCTGCAATGACAAAAGCAACGAAAGACCCGTTCAGTGCCCATGAGGAATGTTCTCTATTAGCTCAAATACAGACAGTCAGCAGCGTGAGGGTGACAATTAAAGAGATAATTCACTTAAATGCTGGTAATGTTTTTTTTTTGTGGCTTTTTAATATAATTCACAAAATACAGATTCATGTAGAGATGTGTGTGTTTTAAATTGACTTTTATAGTGTACACAATTCGCAATTAACCATTCCACAATTGCTGGTAAACTTATTTAGTGAGTGAAATATCCCTTTAATTTCCTCAAATTAAGGAAGTGGACATAAACAGAGATGAGTGTGGGATGAGTGAAACTGCAGTAGGTGGAATCTGCTGTAACTTCACTGTTTCCCTGCAAAACATGTTTTCATCAAACCAAATCCAGAAAGTCAGAAGCAACAGAACAGAACTCACAGAGGAGAGGAAACATTCATCTATACTCACACGTCACGCTGACATTATGGCAAACCAACCTCTGAAAATGGCGGTTGTGATTGTTACAGCGAACACGCTAAACATTCAAAATAAAAGCATAGCAATAAAAGAAGTGAACGTGGAGGTGAACGGACCATGTGGGATAGGTGTGGTGGCTGAGAGGTACAACTGTGTGCCTATCAACCAGAAGGTCATGGTTCGGGTCGAATCTGTATTCGACCCTGATCACCTCCTCACTTGTAAGTTGAAAGTTGCTTTGGATAAATGTAATGTAATGTGGGAACGATACCACTTTAACACACGGCTAACCTACCATAAATCTACAAGTTCTAGTCCTCTCTGGAACTCTCTTGGTGCAAAGAATAAATCATTTCCCTGGGAAATGAGACGACGAGTGAGAGGCCAGTACGCAGCGTCCGGAGATTTGCGACGTTATGGGCCGGCCTGCATTACCTTCCAGGCAAAGCGCCTCATCAACCCCTGAGCTTAGTAGAACACGGCCGTGGGAAGCTGCAACAGGAAAAGTTAGCAAAAAACCTCTCAAACAACAAAATGAACAACTTGAGACAGATTTGCAACCACTGCTGCAGGAGCCTGGATCTCCATCACACGACCTGCATAACCTCTCATCCTCCCACAGCAGGGGGAGGGCTAAAGGCTAAAGGGAAAGCTACCAAATGGGCCTCAAACTCTGATTGTGAGTGATTTTGCTGTCAAAGATGTGAAAGGCATGAGAGTTAAGAACACCAAAACATACTACTCTACCAAAGATATGGTCTGTGACGTGACAGGAAGAATCCCAGATATCCTGGCCTCTTACCCAACTGTGAAACAGCATCGTGCACACGGGGACCAGTGACACTGGAAAACAGCAATCAGAGAAACCTGAAACAAGACGCTACCGATCTCTCGGACACACTCAGTTCCTTAAATCCTGAGGTGTTCATCAGTCACCTGTGTTCCCTTCACTCAGTGCACTTTATTGACACTTTTAACTTTTTTTTTTAACACACCTCCAAGGTCCTCCACACATTCTGTTGACGAGTTCACGGCCTCTTTGAAACGTTTGATGTGTTACGTGTAGAAGAGCCCAAACACAACCACAGACTCACACTGGATTCAGCTATTTCTAGCACTCCGACCATTTCTGTGTTTACTTTGATATGTTCTCCTGATTCCCAAACCAGATCACTGGAATATAAATGATCGTACCAGTTGTCTTTTCATGGAAGCCAAGTTTAACATCAGACTCTGTTTATTCACTCTTTGATCAGTTCAACTTGTAAACCCTGACAGTTATTGATGCAATTGCACCTGAAAGGGTCAGACTCATCTCTGGCAAGCAGAAAGCACCGTGGAGAAACACCCCAGCTGTCACAAGCCAGAAGAGAGAGCGCAGCAAAGCTGAACGCACACGGAGAAAAACTCATCTCCAGATCTAATATGACATCTTTAAAAAGAGGCTTCGTATTTACAATTCAGAAAGGAATAAGTCAGGACGAACCTCTAACATCATCAACAACAATATCAACTCACTAACTAACCCCTGATTTCATATCTCGTAATAAGTGTAATGAGTTTGCATCTTTTTCTCGAACAAAAAATGCAGAATATAGAAAATATGAGCATGAACTCCTCCATTTTAAACAATGGAACCAGACCATTAAAACAACTTGGCCAGATTGTCTCCATTCACCGCCATCAACACTAAAACTCTGTAGGATGTAGTAAACCTTAATCCTCCACCTGCTGTTTTGACACCTTGCCAACCACTTTTTTTCAAAATATGTTTTCTGTTGCTTGGAAATGGATGAGCTGAAAATTGTGAGTGGCTCACTCCTATCAGGCATCTTTCCAAAGCCACAAACACTGCAGTTGTTTAAAGTCTAAAATCGTGTTCACTTTCACAAAACTTTTTAAAAACACGGATAATTTATTAATTTTATTATGTCTTTTTAATGTTTTCTTTGCCTGTGTAAAGCACAGTGTTTGAAATGTGCTATATAAAAAAAGCTGCCTTGCCCGTCTGTCTCAGCATCTATGTTGAGAATAGAGAGAGTCATTTTTAACATGTAAATATATATGTATCTACCACGTGGCCACTTAGATGCAAAGGTATATGTAACTGGTGTGCACGAGTGTGGTCTAATCAGCATTAACAGTCTTATGTGTTCTCATGTGGGAAAGCAAGAGCCATTTTAATTTTCAACTCTGAGAATAAACAGCAGCTTCACCCCAATCATGTATTCATCCTGCTGTGCAGGAGTGTTTGTGCGGCTGACAGGGAAAGTGATGCAGTGCTACAGTGCTCGGCTGGGCACCGCAGTGTGGAGGTGCTTTAGTTGAAAGATGGGACCTTTACTAAGCCCATTGTACTGAGAAAGTTGATGAATGACAGCTATTCTCAGCAGTGTGTAGCGCTGCTCGTGTGTGTGTTTGTATGTGAGAAGGAGGCAGCGATAGATGGAGACCCCGTCGCAGAGAGTTTCCGTCGCGACACGTTCATTTGCCGTCTGCTGCTGCGTCTGTTTAAAAATGCATTAGAGGCAAGCGCCGAAACGTCCATTTACATCTGTCACCAACGTGAAGGAGGAGACGGAGGCCTGGCGGTTCTAGTATTTGCTCGAGCTATGGAGATAGATGGGATGTGTCTTCTGTGTGTTCCTTCACTGGCTTTCTCTCTTTTTGTCTAAACGCTTAACTGTGGTTCTCACAGAGGAGATGATCCAAGGAGGGAAATTCACACTGAATATATTGAATTAATAGCATTTCAAAATAAATACATTTCTGTTTATCGTCTGTTGTGTAACAAGAATAATTTAACCTACAGCCAGGATGCAAAAGCGTACAGCATACGTTCCTGTTCAACCCTGATCACACAAAATGTGATTGTCTGTGGATGTATGGTAACTTTTTATAGTCATTTTTATTAATTGTAAAGCAAAATACAGCTCTATCATGTCTCAAGTAAGTAAAACTCCTATCACGTATATAAAATCCTACAGTACTACTGCTAATTAATCATACTTCAATTGACCGCGGTGGCTGTTATAAGACAACCACAAAGCATGTTAACATGTTTCAGATACGTCTAATATGTACATTTCCTTGTTATATTGATAGAAACATCATTTTGGGCAGCGTCATCTTTTCAACAAAACGTATTCTAATGAAAATTAGTTGTATATTAACAGTCGTTGGTAGAAAGGTTTGTTAGTTCCAATCCATCATCATATAAATGAAAACGTTTTACTTAAAAACTGCTCTGCTGGGACGTCATTCAGTCACCACATCCATTCATCATTCCAGCCTATGGCAACATGTATTTAGTCAGTCCATCACCAGCCATGTACAAGGATATGCATATGTGATGAGTAGCTTCATCCACTCTGATATACCTTGTTATACTTGATGGAAAACAAACCCAAAGAAGGTCTATGAACTGTGACGTGCTACTGGGAAATGTAGATGATCCAGTAACAATGCAACTTATAGATTCTCTGAAACCAAAGAAAGACAAACTTCACAAAAAGAGAAAAGGATCTGGTCCCACTGACTAGTGAACTCTCGTCTCATCTCTAAAAGTGCAGTTAGAGAACTAAGACAAGGACCAATACTGTGAAATGTTCTTGATCTCTAAGAAGTTTCGTCTCAATCTGCTGATTTCCACTCGAAGCTAAACGGCCAGTGAGAAGGAGCAGAAGGCTGGAACTCATTAAGAACCTGGATGGCCATGTTCCGCGATCCCACCGTAACCTGGGGACCAATTAACCCTCTTCAAGAAAGAGTCCCAGCACAACCAATAACCCCAACCTCTCAGAGCCGCGAGGCTGCTTATCGGCTCAGAACACCCACCACACCAACGCCCTCCTCACCTCTTTGAGCGGACGTTGCACAATAACCTCAACACAACCGTGAAGCAGCTGCAGAAAACAGTTTGTAAGTGATGAAGGGAGCTCGCGGAGGAGGCTGAGGCCCCCTGGATACACCACTGTCCATCAGTGTTGCCTTCATCCCCTTAAACTGGCACATTAAAATGGATACAAAGCCAGTGCTGCTGTCTAATCACACCGTGGGTTGATTATTTATGATTGACATGCTCTCCAGATTGTTGGGTTAAACAAGGTCCCTATCTAAATTGCAAAATGGATGTTTCTCTGTCAGTATGTTGATGACGCAGCTGTGTGTTTGTCAGATGGTGTCAGTCAGATTTAGTGTCTGAATCAACCACATATTTATGATAGGTGGGCTGCAGGACTCGGTCTGGATACAGTCACCCTCACCTCAGTGAGAAGATTACTCACATTAAATGTCCCTGTGCTTATAAGCGATCTCCGGAGAATACCTCCTTACCCAGTTTGCATAATAGCATCCAGATGGCACGCAAGTGACTCAGTAATCTGACATTTGGCATGGCATTTTGTTTCACGTCACACTTCCAAACACACATCCACGTACAGCACACAGGGGAGGAAAGAGAAGGCGAAACACCTTGAACCCCATGCCAAGGTTAAACAAGCATTTGCACAATCGACTGCGGTCAGATGCTCAGAGGTATCTCGGAAACCATCAGAAAATTGATTTCTAAGAATTTGCTGTATTTCCTGTCCAACAACTGAACAGCCATCTCATGATATATATCTGTCTTACCCTAAACCAAGTGTTTCAGTTGCTAACCCTAACCATAGTTTATTTGCCATAACCACGATGCTTCCTGAACCTTAACCATGCTCAGAGTGAAAGCATTTAGAAAACGTTAATAACGTAATGCAGCGTTCTGTAAAATCGATTGATATTAGCGTCCTTGTCTGGTGACAGGATTGTCCACACAGGGGACAACATGATATGCTTCACATGTCACGTTAATGAACACCTATGAGAGCTACGTGCTACGTTAGCGCACACAGGAAGATCTTCATTCAACAAGATCTTCATTTGAAGCTCATTTTATGTTCGGTGTTCCCTTTAATTTGTCACTAATGTGTCGCTTCTTCTTTTTAACAAGACACAATTAATTGCCTCAAATCTTAGTAATGATGCGTAACTTGAAGTTTATATGATTTTTTTAAAAAGACGTCCTGCAGCAGCTTCGTGCACCAGATGTGATGAAGAATATAAAAGCAGGAAACCCTTTGACTGCTTTGAAAATGCAAACTGTAAGTAGAGCAATCGTGGTGAGCGCAGACAGACTTCAATACACACAGACACACAACTTAATGGAAACCCTAAAGGCTTTGCATCTCTCAAAAACATGGGGGGGGCGTGGGGGGGGTGGACAAGGGATAAACTGAGACAGAAAGCAGATAAGAGGAGGAAAAATATGAAGAATGGAGGATGTTGTGGGGCAGTGGGATGAAAAGAGGAGAGAAACAGCAACATGGGCCAGTGATCACAAGGCAGCCCCCCCCCCCCCCCCGCCCGGACACCGCCCCCCCCAACGTGAGTTTATAGCCA